>CABFWO010001546.1:20854-47405 GCA_902155825.1 Timema genevievae | reverse complement strand
ACCTACACGCAGGCCCACAACTATTGCAATCCATAATATCCCAAGTATATTGGATTATCTCGGCTAGGAGTATTATCAGATCTCGCATTTTTAAATGCATAAGATGTTTCCGATGCAAGCCAACCAACACAGCCCCCTTAATGGGAGATCTACCTGAAGCTCGTCTCACTGCCTCACGACCTTTTCTTAAGACGGGAGTGGACTATGCAGGCCCCTTCACCCCCCTGAAACAACCAGTGTTCCCCCTTTCACCCTCCTGAAACAACCAGTGTTCCCCCCTGCACCCCCCGAAACAACCAGTTTTCCCCTGTAAAAGGAAAATACTAGGTAGAGGTGTGTCAAGCAAACATATTTTATATTCTCAATTGTAAATTTTTTAACACCTTTTATTTTCAATTTTCAATAGTTAAGTTCATTTGACTGAATTGTGATACATTTACATGTTGTCTTCTTTTTTTATTTTTTTTATTTTGTATGTTTTGGTTATAAATAAATGTTAACCCAATTTGTGTGTGTTTATAATTTGACACAATATTTCATTGTGATAGCCTAATATGACAGACTAATTACTCGTTTCTTAGTTAGTACAAAACTCCTATAATTAGACTGTAATGAGCAAACAATAATGAGCAACCTATACTTATGTAATGTATTAGGAATGAGAAAGGTATCATTAAAATGTACCCATATTTGCATATATGGAGGGTGAGAAAGATTTAGTAAAGACTCCCCTCAATACACACTATTGGGATTTTAACCCTGATCTCCTTGGTAACGGCAAACCAGTCTTAACGTGAAACTAGCAAACCACTGCTAAAGGCTATTAGTTCTTATGAGTCTCTATTTGTGTACCAGTATTAATCAACTATCTATTTAACTTAAGTGAACCCAATGAAGAGGGTGAGTATTGAAATATTAATGTCTACCTCAGTGCTTGCCTCAGGACCCTGGATTCAAACCCAGCTGAGGTCGACGGATTTATCTTGAGTGGTAAAAATCCTTAGCACAACTTCCTTCAGAGTAGAAGTAAAGCCGTTGGTCCCATTTCAATTGTGGCTGGTAAAACAACCCTGGAAGGTGTGTGAAAATAACTTTTTCAGCAAAATGTATAGGTCCTTTCACTCTCGCTCATAGAAATTCTCATGTGCTGATATAATCATTCAGTTCAGAAAGAGCACGTTAAATACTTCGATTAATTAAATTTTTAAAAACTATCCAAATGAGTTTGTGGACAAAAGTGTTAGTGTTGTCTTGTCTGGTTTCCTTGCAAGAAGGTTTAGTTTCCTCCTCACATCTCCTCTTTCTAGACCAATCGATGTTAATATGTAGATCCCTGATGAAATGCACCAGCAATCGAGAAGCGTGGGAGACACTTGGATACTTCACCACCACAGATGTTAGGTGGGTTGCCTACACAGCCTGGAGAATGTTATTTATTATTATTTAGCGCCGCGTCTTACTACCCGTTTGGGTTATACGCTTAAGTACCATTATGTCAGTGGATTAGGAATTGGGAAGGTTGAATTTAGAGGAAGGGAACCCGCATTTGCGTGGAGAGAGAGAGTGGAAAACCATTTTAGGGAAAACCACCCCCAGTTCACCTGACAGATTCGATCCTCGATCTCCCCATCCTCAGCAGTCTAGCATAACATGAATCTAGCGCATTAGCCAACTACGCCACTGAGGCGGGTGAGAATGTTCTAAACAGCCAAACACTCTTATAGGTGTTTTGTTGGGATTCGAACCCCAGCCATGTCCTTGTTTAGTATGGGCATGACGTTTTGTGAGGCAGATAACATGAATGGACAGTAAGACTCAATTTTAAAATAATAATTGACTATTTTGTTTGAACATTCATGATGGGGTTGTTGGTAATCCAAAACACAAGTCAGGATGATTGGAAGGCTTCCATCACATACCAGAGGCTGCTAACACAATATTAGCTTATATAAATAGTTTTGAACACTCAATACCATTGACATTTGTTTTATTTGTTCACAAACTGTTCAGGCGGCGAGGAAAACAATTTTCTCTGCCAAGGGCTGATTTTTTTAAAAGTACTTTTCCCTTTTAAGGAAATTTTCTGTTTTATTAAATTAATGTTTGAAAAGTAAAAGTGAAGGGTCAAAAATAAAGAGTAAAAGCGTTTTTTTTTTAGGAACTATGCATTTTTCACTTTCCAACCAATCAAATATTAAAAGTGAAGCGTTCTGTTTTTCAATAGGATTTTGTGACTCTTCAAATTGTACTCTTAAAAGTAACGCTTTGAAGAGTAACTTAATAGAAATTGAGGTTAGGTAATGTTCTATCTTTGTTGCTTATTGTGTTCTTAGATCATGGCAAATAAATCTAAAACAATTTCTTTGATGGAACAAGAAACAGTTCTCATGAAAATGGCAGTTCTTGGTGTAATTAGCGAACAAAAGAACATTTTATTTGTAAAATTTGATCCAGTGATAACATAAGAGATATGATGTGAAATGATGGTCCAAAGTACTAACCTGCGCTAAGACTGTTGGAACGGAGGCTGACAACAGAGATAAATTTGGAGTGTGCATTGTCAAGAAGTAATCTTTATACATTTCTTGATATACCTGTAAACATTTCCAGTTTCAATAGGCTATGCACGCTGAAGGGGGTGGAGAAAGTAAAATGAGGCGACATCTAGAAACAGGAGAACAAAATCTTCTACAAGTATGAGCTCCCAAACCCCAGCATACGGCTGAGATTCAGACTGGAACATTGTCTACGTCTTAATCCGCCATTTGCTCTGCTAGCTGCTATTGAAAAAGTCTATCGTCTCTATCCACTGTGCATGCAACATTATGAACAAGCTAATACTACTTTGAATCATGTTCAGGTTAGATTCTCATCTAATTCACCACAGGGAACTTGTCCTTCATGATAATACTGCACTCAAATCATACGCTGACTTATTTTGTGTCATCAGGAGTGCGATGACCCACATGCACTGTCACCTACAGTGACCGACCCAGGAAATGGTCTCTACCCATTTTCAAAATGTTAATTAATAGGGAAGAGTGGGGGAATGCTAAACACTTGAGGGAAAATTGTTGTAAAATTTAAAATATTTAAATATTTTGTTTTCCAATTCAGGATATTGAAAGAATGAACACTTATTAAAGCACCTACTTATGTATAATATGGAATACACAACAAATATAAAATCCCCAGGAGCAAATCTAAAAAGTTGCGATGTTCGGGATTGGACAACCTGGTGGGGTGATTCCGAACATCCATTAGGGTCATGCCGAACAAAACATTTAAGCTGTAAAACACTCAATTTGTAGGTAAAATAAATATCAATAAAAATAAGATCTCTATAACTATTTTTTTTCAACCACTGGAATGTATAGCAAAAATAAAACAAAATATAAAATCAGATAGGTCCTACTATCGTTAATTTTATATTTGACTCTCCACCAGTGGCGGCTCGTAGCTAAAATTAGTGGGGGTGCTGCTCCAGAAAAATTTTAGCCTTTGTTTTAAAATTGTGTAAAAGGAAAAAACATGTATAGAAAGAAAATTTATTCAGGAACTTGATAAATTCTTAACAAAAAAAACAAACTTTTTTACTTACTCTAACTTAAATTGTTACAGGTCAAGCTTGATCTATTCATTTAAAAATGAAATTCATTCTTCTTGTTTTAATTTGCGCAAAAAGCTCAATAATTTTCTCCTTGATCTCTGGATGACAAATGAGGAAATTTTTCTCCATTGAAAGTACTGCAAGTGCATTTAGTTTTTCCGAATTCATAGTGCTTCTTAAAAAAGTTTTTATTCTTTTCAATGTTGTAGTCATGGGAATTGTCAAGAGGATTTTTATCAGTTTCGTAATTTCACTAAAAACATCATCTAAATTATTTTCCAAGATACATTTCAGCAGCTCAATTAATTTGCAATATTCATGAATATCAGTCCTACAATAGAATACTTTTAGTTCAGTTTCAAGCTTTTCTTTGTCAATCAAGGGATAAGCTTCAGTGGTCAGTACTATCTCTTTTGTGGGATGTTCATTCTTAAATCTAGTGAAGCAATTCTTGTTGAACAATTTAGCAGCTACTAAGTGCTTAGTGGAAGAACATCTGTCCATTTTATCAACACATATATAGTCACACACTTCCTTAGCTTCTGTCATGAGTGTCTTTGAAGGATTCTCACAGTACTTTGAGTTTCTCAACTCTAAAATAGCAGTTTGGAAATTTGTTATATATTCATTAACTTTAAACAAACTAATTTTTCGAGATTGTATTTGTTTGTAAATTATTTCAACATGAGGCATAATCTGATGAAAAAGCTATAACCAAAACTTGAAATTATCATCATTCAGGTATTTTAAAATTCCTGTTGCTTCTGCAATGGTTTGATCTGCATTTGATGTTGACTGAATTTCAGTAAGGCATTTTTTTAAGGGTTGCAAAATTTCATGAACTCTGTTTATGGTTCGTATGTTGAAATTCCACCTTGCAGAGGATGGACGTGGAATGGACACACGTTGTGGTGATCTTGAGAAGAATGTTGGAATAGCCAGAATGTTAGAGAAAAAAAAATCTTGCGTTTTGTATAATACTTGCTGCATTTCTCATTATTAAATTAAGTTGATGTGCATAAGAGTGAATGAAATGTGCATTACTATAATCTGCTTTTATTTTTGCTTGAACTCCTGCTTTTTTGCCTTTCATGACATTTGCACCATAAAATGTCTGAGCTATCAGTTTTTGTCCATTTCCTTGAAGGATTATGTCTAATTGTTCTAAAATACGTTTTGATATGCCATCTGCAGTTTGATTTTCTGGAATAAATAATCCCCAAAAACGCTCAAATATTTCTCCATTCAATATGTACCGTAGAACAAGGACCATTTGAGTGTGTTCCGAAACATCTTTTGTATCATCAGCCATGACAGTTACAAAGGAAGCTTTTATAATTTCCGTCCTTATCTCCTCATGGTATATTCCTAGCAAGCAGTCAAGTATCTCATTCTGAATGGTCTTAGAAACACCTTTGAAGACTGCACTGGTTTCTAAGTGATTCTTCAAATCTGAATCTAATTTATATGCAAAATTTACTAATCCTCTAAATACCCCTGGATTTACTGAATCGTCTTTTTCATCATGTCCACGTAAGGGAGTTTCAAAGTTTCCACAAAAGTAAATGCAGTCTATTACTTTGGACCAAATTTCCCGGTTCTTTTTAACTTTTATATTATGCTCATTGATTGAAAGTCTGTATGCCTCACTAAGTTTCTCCTTAATACTTACGGTTCCTAAAAGTGACAGTGAAACAACATTATCAACGTGCTTCTTTGACTTCTCATGCTTTTCAGTTTTTTCTTTAATTTTGTTTATATTTCTAAAACCATCTTTTATCCACGGTACATCACCTCCGAACAGCAAACACGGGAAGCAAAACGGTGCATTTTTTACTTCACAGCCGCAAAGCCAACTTTTCCATTGGTACCATTCAGAATTAAAGCTACGAATATACTTTTGCCTGGCTGAGATGTTATAATATCAGGTGTTGAACGACCTCTTTTCTTAACTGTAACTTTCTCATGGAGAGATAGCTGTGAAAACTTAAGCTGTTGAAGTTCACTTACAGTCACATAACTTATTTCTTGGGGATGCAAGGCCATGGTTAAAGTTTTCTGTTAAATAAAAGAACCGAAAAAAATGAATCAAATAGAATAGCTGGAAGCAGAATATTAATCTAATTTTACACTCTTCTACACTTTATCACATTCAAGAATATGGTACACGGTTTTTAAGCACAACACACGCCGAGTAAAAAAAAAACTTCCTTCCACCATCACGCCAGAGTCGACACTGCGAGAGCAACAGTGCTCTCCCCATCCCCTTCCTATGTGCGCATGCGCACAACAGTCAAACACCACGTCGCTGGCAATGTGAAGCGCACAGTTCCATACAAAGATTTTTGTATCTTTTTCATAAACTGGGGGATGGCTACTGAAGCACTGACATTAAGCTTAAGGAATATATATTGTACTACAAAAATAAATAAAGAATTAAAGACAAAATTATTCATTATATTAAATGTTATAAATGATATCAAGTGGAAATAGGAGGTGCTGCAGTTCCGTAGTACCTATACACGAGCCGCCACTGCTCTACACTTATTGTATTTAGGCCCTTATAAAATCATTAGGATCAGGGCGAAAGTTTTAAAAAGGAATGATTAAGTATTTAAAACAAGCAAATCACAAGTAAGAAATATAAAACTAAATTTAAAACGAAGTCTCATAATAAATTGTCTTTTAAAGGTTCATAAAAGCTTAACTCAATAAGTCATAGGGTAAGTCATGGTTTCAAATCATTCTACAAACATTTACTTTCCACAGAAATTCTACTTGTATCCTTCTGGTGATTGCCACCCACTGCACTTTCCACAGAAATCACACGTGTATCCTTCTGGTGATTGCCACCCACTGCACTTTCCACAGAAATCACACGTGTATCCTTCTGGTGATTGCCACTCACTGCACAGAGCATGTGCCCAACGGCCACACAAAACACAGCTGTACCACATCTCTGTTTTTATTTCTTGTTCCCCACACACCAAACATGTGTCGTCATTTGCAAAATTCAGATCGTCGCACAAGTTATCAGGCATGTAAGTCCCTTCTTCATCTGTGGAACTGTCAAATTGTATTGTTCTAGGAGTTTTCTTAGGACAGTTTTTTTCGTTTTATGCTTGTTTTTGGCTTCTTTATTGCTTGTTTCCTTTAATTTGTTCTGTCTTTTTCTCGCTACCTCTTCCAAATGACATTTCAGTGATGTTGCTGTTAAAATCTGCGAATGTTGTTTCTGCCTTCCTTTAGGCTTAGGCCTAGTGCCATTCTCTGTGACTGTTGAAGTGTTAGGCCTACCAATGCAGAAAGGTGAGACGTCCCAAACTGTGACTCGATGGACCTGGAACAGGCTCGCTTCCATTAAGGATATGTTTACATAGGTGAGAATCTTTGTTTCTAGCAGATTGTAAGCCACTTGCTTCATCTGTTGGGGTTCTTGATGGACCTGTGACTAGTTCACGCCTATCTACAGGGCTATGTTGTTGCACTTGAGTGTCTTGGCTGATAAAAGACTGCAGCTCCTCTTCCCGTCTGGTCAGGCCTTCTTCATTTGTTGGGTGTTCATTGGGCGTAGGTCTGGGTTTGAGAATATCTGCAGGGTTATCTTCTGTATCAGCAATACTACCTATAAGGAATGTCTCCGCAGGAAGGAAATCATCATTACTGTAAACATCAGGATTTAAAGGTACATAAATCCAGAAACTGCCTTTTCTATAGTTGCTTTTCATTTAAGCCTTGTTGAATAGAGATGCGAGGTCATAGAAAGTTATTCTCATTTGATACCTTGAATTCTCTGTAGATGTCCTATGAGTTTTCAAAAATAAGTCACATTCTTTGTTGAATGCTGTCTTAAGCGGTCCATAAAAAGATACATTGAGAGGTTGTAGTTTGTGAGAGGTATGGGAGTGAATTGAAACCATGACGATTCCGTTCATTTTACCAAACTCACAGGCTGCCAAAGATACACGACTTGCTCGATTATCGCACAGAGTCTTTAGGTGTAGTTTTTACATTTGCAACAAAATGTTCCACTTGGCAAACACTTCGTCAGTCATCCACCCGTGATTGTGCACTTGTAAGATGTTCCTCGAGGGCCACCGACTTCAAGTTGTGTGCTCATACGCTCTCTGGGAAAGATAAACAATGGCGGGACAAAAATACCAGAAGCATTCATGGCACATGACACTTACATTTCCCCCTCTCTCACCACTTGTTGCAGCTCCAACCTGTTATTCCCCCTTTTTAGAAAGTATTTTCCCTGGTTTTTGTACATTAGTGATACAAGTTTGATCGTGACGAAGAGAATTTGTGTTTTTCATACACAGCATCCAGGTTTCGGTGAAATTTAGAACATTCTCTGTTAAAAGCAGATATTCTGTTAATGCTGGTTGCTTCTGGCTTTCTTAAAGAGACTATGGGATTTCGCTTCAAGAAGCCCATAGCCCAACACCAAGCAATTCAGCATAGTCGAAACCTAGGCGGCGCAGTTCAGTAAATGTTAAACCCATAAAACAATTGAGAAAGATACAGAACATGTTCACACATTTCTTTTTCTTGTCGCTTGTTAAAAACAGCGTTCCTTCCCAGACATGGAGTATCACTACTTTCTGATTTCAAACGATCGTGTAATGTAGTGACAGGAATCTTGAAAGTTCTCGCTGATTCACGAAGTGACTTTCCATCTTTAACAGATTTTATTGCGTTCTTCAAATCGTCAGAATGCCAGCTTGCCCTCCTCGTGGTTCTGTGCATCTAGAAATAAAACACTATATTTGAAGTTATTTAAATCAAAGTCATAAAATTTACAATGTTACAAACCTTCACCCAAAAAATTGCTTTGTTGCCGCTACAAAATATTTTGTGGATAGGACCTAGCAAAATATTTTGTGCATATGGCAATATTTGTATGCTGTTTACACAAAGGTTTATTTGAAGCTATTAAATAAATGGTTAATAACACAAATATTGCTACCCGCATAAAATATTTCAGTGGGGTGTATACAAATATTTTGTAGCGTGCACAAAGCCTTTATTTTCAAAATGTATTCCATAATAAAGCTTTTTATATTACTTTTTTCCTGCAAATTCAAATTCAAAACACACCATTTATATTACCTTAACTTTCTCACAATTTTGTGTTTTTCTTATCACTATGAAATTCTTTAGAATGCTCATGCACAATAAGGCTTCCTCTTCATATCTTATCATATAAAACTATGAGGGGTAGTAACGAACATATGTGGGGTAATAGCGAACATGTGTTCGCCATTACCACACTCTGTTCTTTTGTTTAATATCGAGTTCTAACGATTGACAAAAATTTCTAAGTGTAGGTGATACAATACAAAACTGTGCATTTAAGTATAGTCTTTCACATAGTGTGATAGAATAAAGTATAAATACAACATAAATTTACGTACCTCTTTTGTAGTGAACGCAGAATATTATATCGAAACACCGAAAAACCAGCAAAATGTCCGTCAGCCATTAACCGCAACAACAAACTACCACCACTCGGTTTGGGGTGGTTCATTGTGCCAGGCATTAGGTAGCTCCACCATTCCAAAAGCGCCACTATTTCCCAAAGCTCCAAAACTTGTGTTTTCGGTATTACCCACCCATTCGGGATTCCCCCACCCTCCCCTAGTAGTATTCCGTAAAACTCTTGCATCGTGACCGCTTCCCGGATAGTTGGCGTTTGCAACATAAAAACTTCAGGCCCACAGACCAAAGCAACATTTAATGAATGGTTTCCTTGTCTATCAACATAGGCTTCTTCAACCACACTTGGTTGATCAATATTTATCAACGTCCCATCAATGCACCCTGCCACACATGAAAAAACACAGATTAAAAAAATTATGAACAATATTGCATACGTTTTCTGGCCATTTAATCACTCTTCGAAACATTTCATATACGTGTTAATTGTCTCTTTACCAATGCTAAAGACATTTGATTTCATGACGTAGTGGGCAGTACCAATTCCATGCATTTGAACCCCCATTGTCCAACCAATCTAGTGCTAACAACAATCTTACTTTTGGAGATAGCGAAATGCTCCTGTCAATAGATTTTTGTTGACGGTGTCCAATTAAATTAAGCACATAGTCTACTTGACTACGAGTCAATCTATACGTCTCTTTAAAACGAAACTCACTTATGCCTTCAATTATTTTCTTTCTCATACTTATTATCCTTAAGCCTACTTCTTGTTCATCGCCTTCTTCTTCACATAGACCTTGATTGTGTAGGACCAAAAGAGTTAGTTGGCTCATTTTGAACCTAAAATAACCACTTGCAAATAGAACAAACACTTCGCCAAATATTCTGGAGAGTTGAAGCGTGAATAAAAAAACATTTAATACGACTTTTTTTAAAAAACACAACAAAAAAATATGCAGATTCCACCAACTTTTCACATTTTACTCCACTACTTTTCAATTTTCAAAACATTGATCAAAAAACCGTATGAAAATTGCAAATTAATATTGTCTTTCATAAAACAGATTTATAAAAATGCCATGTACAGATTTTCAACAAACAGAATTACACTTAACTTTTCAAATTCTGCAAAATGAAAAGTTGATAGGTACTTTCACCAAGCCTTACGGGAGTTTCGCTGTGAGACAGGTTGAGTCCTTGGCCACTAGGTAGTGCTAGTTGTAGTCCTCAGTGATTACATCACTTCCAAATTGTTTGTTGTAAAGGATACAAGCAGGAGAACAAGTTTCCAAGAGGACAGTCCAAACACAATAGTCAGCACTTAAATATTTAGAAATGGTTTCAGATCGTAGTTATACTAGTCTAGAGTCACTCCAGTTCCCTATAGTAATACTAGTCTGGAGTCAATCCAGTTCCCCATAGTAAAACTAGTCTGGAGTCAATCCCCGGTTCCCCATAGTAATACTAGTCTGGAGTCAATCCCCGGTTCCCCATAGTAATACTAGTCTGGAGTCAATCCCCGGTTCCCCATAGTAATACTAGTCTGGAGTCAATCTCCAGTTCCCCATAGTAATACTAGGCTAGAGTCAATCTCCAGTTCCCCATAGTAATACTAGGCTGGAGTCGATCCCCAGTTCCCCATAGTAATACTAGTCTGGAGTTACTCCAGTTCCCAATAGTAATACTAGTCTGGAGTCACTCCAGTTCCCCATAGTAATACTAGTCTGGAGTCACTCCAGTTTCCCATAGTAATATTAGTCTGGAGTCAATCCCCGGTTCCCCATAGTAATACTAGTCTGGAGTCAATCCCCGGTTCCCCATAGTAATGCTAGTCTGGAGTCAATCCAGTTCCCCATAGTAATACTAGTCTGGAGTCAATCCCCGGTTCCCCATAGTAATACTAGTCTGGAGTCAATCCCCGGTTCCCCATAGTAATACTAGTCTGGAGTCACTCCAGTTCCCTATAGTAATACTAGGCTGAAGTCAATCTCCAGTTCCCCATAGTAATACTAGGCTGGAGTCAATCCCCAGTTCCCCATAGTAATACTAGGTTGGAGTCAATCTCCATTTCCCCATAGTAATACTAGGCTGGAGTCAATCCCCAGTTCCCCATAGTAATACTAGGCTGGAGTCAATCTCCAGTTCCCCATAGTAATACTAGTCTGGAGTCCAGTTCTCCACAGACAGTAAAGGTCAGTATGGTAATCAGTAATCACATTATATTGACAAGTTACACATTGATAATGTTTCAAGCTACACTCATTTCACGTAATTTCCAACATGTTTGTGAAATACTTTAATAAACGTGTAAAAGTGGTGGCCGGTGACAGGCGGTTATTTACGAGACTGCTTCCGCCTCCGATGAGTTATAAACAAGATCCAGATTGAAAGGGGAGTTCTTAAAACTTATTAAAGACCGGCTACACGGGGCCAACCCACGCCGCAACGTAACATTTTGGATGAATACTATCTGCACCGGCGTGGACGAATCGTTGAGAGAACAGTCACCTGCACTTTTACGACGCGCTGTGGTGTGGACCGTGTAGCCATTAATTCCCTAAATGCTCATGACAATTTGGGCGCTATTGTTTTTAAGAGCAGAGAAAGGTGTCTACATGGGTTTTTATTGAAAAAATTTGATTTGATATGCATGCTAGCTGATTTAACCGTTAATTCAAATAAACTTATTATTCGGGATCAAGTGAAGCAGTGGCTAGAACACTTTGAACATTGTTCTTACATGTCTTCCACAACACGAATGTCGATGGCAATGTCGGTGTTAATCAAATAAACTTCGCTCCATTTGAGTATATTTATATAATATTTGGTAAGTTCCATCACTACAGTAAACTGTTCATGAGTTCTAGTTGTGCCAAACTGACTTTTTGATTCATATTGATAGTTTGCAATGAGGAGTTGTGAATCCATTGGTGCTGAAATCTTGTATATAGGCTAAATGAGTTTCAGATGAATTCTGCCTTACTTGGTTCCACTATGGTGTGGTTTATAAGATAGGGTAATAGTGTAATCAGCAAAGGTAAGACTGCTACCTTACTTGGTTCCACTATGGTGTAGTTTATAAGATAGGGTCATAGTGTAATCAGTCAAGGTGAGACTGTTACCTTGCTTGGTTCCACTATGGTGTAGCTTATAAGATAGTCATAGTGTAATCAGTCAAGGTAAGAACCTTTTAGGGTACATGTAATGTATATAATAACATGATTACTATTATGTGAAATTTGAATATTTTTTAGCTTATAATACTCATAAATCAATAGTGATCAAATTACATAATCTCTCATGACACAAAAGAACTGGATTCTTTCATGTTTGGACAGTTTGATTTTATTTCATTTGGTAGCACACAGGCCTATGTCATTAGCTAGAATTAATAATAGATAATTGAAAAAAATTGATTGGAGTTGTTTTGATTGTACCTAGTGTCGGCATTCAAATATTGTCATGTGTCGGCATTCAAATATTTTGGAATGGTTTCATCAACTAGACCAAATGTTGAAGTATAAATAAGACATTTCACATATTTGAACTGAAATGATGAACTTTTCAAATTAATAAGCTGGCAGACATCAATCATGAATAAAGAATGTCTGTTGCTGACTAAATCACAATTCAAAGGAAGCGAGATAATATTAAAAACTGATTTATAAAACGCTGTGTTTATATTATTTTTAAACGTCATGGCGTAAACTAAACTACGAATAACAATAAGAACTGTCACAAGCGCGTGAAGGGACGAGATTCTCGCGAGAAAACGCCTCACGTGTTTGCGCATGCGCGTGAGACTAAAGAGAGGAGACATCAAATTAACACCGCTGTGTAATGACATCACAATTCCTTGTTTCTCTTTCTGTGGTGTAATTATAGGTCACAATCCAGGTCACGTAGCAGGGTGAAGGGGAAGATTACACGACCCAACAGAATAAAGTCGCGTTTTTGTGCACGAATCAAATTATATGCAATTAAAGAATATCTTTACCAAATTGGGACTGGCGCTTCAAGAAATGTCAAAGTCGATGCGATGCGCCTTCTACTCGTAAGACCTTTAATTATTTTACTTTTTATTTCCTCGCGATGGCTTTGTGAGCTAAACGACGATATTGTTGTCTACAGTTAAAAGCGTCACCCCCTGCATTTCAATCAGCTCAGGTCATCCTTTCTCCGTCATCGATCGAGTGTGGTATTAGTCATGGACGCGCCTGAGTTTCACACATTGGGGGAATACACTTTATGAGTAACTTATTCCTCAATCCTCACTAAACACTGATTATATAGCATGTACTTGTCTTGGAGGTAAGCAGTGGTTCATCTGTCTTGGAGGTATACAGTGGTATATCTGTCTTGGAGGTATACAGTGGTATATCTGTCTTGGAGTTATACACGGGTCCATCTGTCTTGGAGGTATACAGTGGTCCATCTGTCTTGGAGGTATACATTGGTATATCTGTCTTGGAGGTATACATTGGTCCATCTGTTTTGGAAGAATACACTTGTCCATCTGTCTTGGAAGTATACATTGGTCCATCTATCTTGGAAGTATACACTGGTCCATCTGTCTTGGAGGTATACACTGGTCCATCTGTCTTGGAGCTATACAGTGGTATATCTGTCTTGGAGGTATACAGTGATACATCTGTCTTGGAGGTATACAGTGGTCTATCTGTCTTGGACGTATACAGTGGTATATCTGTCTTGGACGTATACAGTGGTATATCTGTCTTGGAGGTATACAGTGATATCTGTCTTGGACGTATACAGTGGTATATCTGTCTTGGAGGTTTACAGTGATACATCTATCTTGGAGGTATACAGTGGTATATCTGTCTTGGACGTATAAAGTAGTATATCTGTCTTGGACGTATACACTGGTCCATCTGTCTTGGACGTATACACTGGTTCATCTGTCTTGGAGGTATACAGTGGTATATCTGTCTTGGACGTATACAGTGGTATATCTGTCTTGGA
The DNA here is from genome assembly GCA_902155825.1 of Timema genevievae. Taxonomy (NCBI): domain Eukaryota; kingdom Metazoa; phylum Arthropoda; class Insecta; order Phasmatodea; family Timematidae; genus Timema; species Timema genevievae. Next base: position 33,367 of record CABFWO010001546.1, on the reverse strand, counting down.
CGTATACACTGGTCCATCTGTCTTTGGAGGTATACAGTGGTATATCTGTCTTGGAGGTATACAGTGATACATCTGTCTTGGAGGTATACACTGGTCCATCTGTCTTGGAGGTATACAGTGGTATATCTGTCTTGGAGGTATACATTGGTCCATAAGTTTTGGAGGTATACAGTGGTATATCTGTCTTGGAGGTATACAGTGATACAACTGTCTTGGAGGTATACAGTGATACATCTGTCTTAGAGGTATACAGTGGTATATCTGTCTTGGAGGTATATATTGGTCCATCTATTTTGGAGGTATACTAGTGGTATATCTGTCTTGGAGGTATACAGTGATACATCTGTCTTGGAGGTATACAGTGGTATATCTGTCTTGGAGGTATACATTGGTCCATCTGTTTTGGAGGTATACAGTGGTCTCTCTGTTTTGGAGGTATGCAGATTTTTTAAACCGTACCTGTGAATTGTTCTTATCACTCAGATATATTTTGATTCCAAGTAGATATTTGAAGGTAGGAGGAATGGAACGTTTGCCTTGTCACAGAAGGAAAACTAAAATTACTGTGTGCGTTCACTTTATAACATACTCCCACTTAATTGTACAATTTTCACAAAATTGGAGATTACTATAAATCTAACAGCATCAGATGAAGCGTTACAGACAATGTGTGACCCCAATATGATAAAACACGCTTCGAATCATGGCAGAAAAGTCCTCTTCGTTAATGTTTTAGGTAGAACATACTTCTGACGCATTCCATATCTATACCCAAAGTGTGATCATTTAATTTCTAGCAGTTTAGGTCCACAACTGCTTTATCTCCTCCCGTCCTCCAAGGATAAAACCAGCTTCAGACATAATTTTTTTAGTACAAAATTGTTGCTAAGTCCATTTAAAGACATATCAGAACACTCCACATATTTGATTAAGTGAAAATCTAGCACGGCTACCCAGAGAAAGGGCTACTTGTCACTCAGAACACTTCTATATTAGGACGTAGTAGAGTAAGTTACACAGCTCCCCAGAGAAAGGGCTACTTGTCACTAAGAACACTGATCTATTGGGACGTAGTAGAGTAAGTTACACAGCTCCCCAGAGAAAGGGCTACTTGTCACTCAGAACACTGATCTATTGGGACGTAGTAGAGTAAGTTACACAGCTACCCAGAGAAAGGGCTACTTGTCACTCAGAACACTGATCTATTGGGACGTAGTAGAGTAAGTTACACAGCTACCCAGAGAAAGGGCTACTTGTCACTCAGAACACTGATCTATTGGGACGTAGTAGAGTAAGTTACACAGCTACCCAGAGAAAGGGCTACTTGTCACTCAGAACACTGATCTATTGGGACGTAGTAGAGTAAGTTACACAGCTACCCAGAGAAAGGGCTACTTGTCACTCAGAACACTGATCTATTGGGACGTAGTAGAGTAAGCTACACAGCTACCCAGAGAAAGGGCTACTTGTCACTCAGAACACTGATCTATTGGGACGTAGTAGAGTAAGCTACACAGCTACCCAGAGAAAGGGCTACTTGTCACTCAGAACACTGATCTATTGGGACGTAGTAGAGTAAGCTACACAGCTACCCAGAGAAAGGGCTACTTGTCACTCAGAACACTGATCTATTGGGACGTAGTAGAGTAAGATACACAGCTTCCCAGAGAAAGGGCTACTTGTCACTCAGAACACTGATCTATTGGGACGTAGTAGAGTAAGTTACACAGCTACCCAGAGAAAGGGCTACTTGTCACTCAGAACACTGATCTATTGGGACGTAGTAGAGTAAGTTACACAGCTCCTCAGAGAAAGGGCTACTTGTCACTCAGAACACTGGTACATTGGGACGTAGTAGAGTAAGATACACAGCTACCCAGAGAAAGGGCTACTTGTCACTCAGAACACTGATCTATTGGGACGTAGTAGAGTAAGATACACAGCTTCCCAGAGAAAGAGCTACTTGTCACTCAGAACACTGATCTATTGGGACGTAGTAGAGTAAGTTACACAGCTACCCAGAGAAAGGGCTACTTGTCACTCAGAACACTGATCTATTGGGACGTAGTAGAGTAAGATACACAGTTCCCCAGAGAAAGAGCTACTTGTCACTCAGAACACTGTTCTATTGGGGCGTAGTAGAGTAAGATACACAGCTTCCCAGAGAAAGAGCTACTTATCACTCAGAACACTGCTCTATTGGGGCGTAATAGTATAAATTGATCTTGCTCTCATCAGAAGAACTTGAGATAAGTCACGATCATCAAGATGCACTTGGTAAAAAAATCTTTTTATGTCAGCAGCTACTCCAATATCTCTTTTTTTGAACTTAAGTAGAACACTAGGAATAAGTTAAACCAGGTTCGGAATGATACCTTTTCATCTTGGCAGAGGCACCAAACACTCGCTGCACTCTTATGAGGCAAACAGTGCCCAAAATCGACTTCCTAGACAACATCTACCATATTGTCTTTCAACAATTCTTTGAAAATAATAAAAATACCATCTTCAGCTTTTAGTTTTCTAGTTGTGCGAGATAGCTGTCCAAGGGCTAGGTCACGATTGATAGTCAGGTTTATCACATCTTCTTTTCAATAATTTCATAACTTACATCGATATAGTTCACGTATTTTTTTAATGCTCCAAGGTAGACAATATTTTTATTCTTTAGTCTTCCTCTCATAAGAATCAGATATTATCAGGGTATCCCATTTTCGTAGCTCGGAGAGAGTTGACTGAGTAACACAAAAAATAAAAAAATCATGGTCATGGCAAGGTTTGACGTGATGTGGCATCTTTAGTCTGCTTCTGATCATTCTTCTTGGCCATCACCGTCACTCCAAAGGAAGTCTCTATTGCTACAAACCCTAAAGACAATATCTTCCTTTTACCTGTCCAAATTCTACCTGTGATATCTGCCCCAATAAGTATTTCCACTGGCAGCTTGGAATCCCTGTCTAACTGAATCTTGTGTCATTGAATCTCATCACCCAAGATGTCATCCAACATTACAGTAATAATGGTAATCGCTATGCTCCTCTGAACCAAGGCTACAAAAGAACAGGATAATCATGATTTAATCTGACAATGTGTACCTTGAAACATTGATGTTTGATTGGTTCAGTTGAACTACCACCGAATCAAATGTGCACAACACTCTCTTCACGTGAAACCTTATATTTAATTTCAGCTGCTAAGTTGTGACAGATGTACGAGCGTTGTGATGCGCTATCAATCAAGACTCTGGTTTCAAATAACTGATCACTATTATTACATAGACCACAAAAATACCTCACTGTAACAATATACCGTTAACACAAGACAAGAGACACCTCCTTGTTTTGAACAGGATTTGATTATTTTGTTCAAGTCATTTTTCCAGCCTTCAAAAAATCCAATAAAGAGGGGCTATCTCTTTTACAAAATACACAATCCTTACCTCCTGAGGATGTGTCCACATTAATCAAGGCACAAGAAGCTGGAAAAGATTCTATTATGCTAGACTTAACTTCATTCATACCTTTGATACTGTCACCTATTCTGGATTGTAAAGTTAAAAGAGAAATAATTCGTTCTTCACCTTCAACCTCAAGTTTCAAAATGTCATTAATCCCTCCACCTGTTCATCTAGGAATTTAGATTGTACAGTATTGGAGCATTGCCAAATTTTAAGAATATCTGTAGGGATGCGGGACTCAATAATTATTAGGTAAAGGACTGCAGCATCGCTACCGGACACAAGATCTTTCAGTATCAAGTATTGACACTTGTCTTCATTACTCATGGATACGTCCTCGTGGATACGTTTAAGTTTAGCCCCTCCATTGGTATATGTCTACCATACTTCACCAATTCCAACTTTGAAAGGTGCAAATAATAATGCTTTCTGTAGTTATTACCAGAACTCAACCTGTCTTTATCTTCATAGCACTAGGAGCATTAAACCTGCCATCATTCACCTAACACTGGGAGCATTAAACCTGCCATCATTCACCTAACCCTGGGAGCATTCAACCTGCCTTCATTCACCTAGCACTGGGAGTATTCAACCTGTTTTCGTTCACCTAACACTGGGAGCATTCAACCTGTCTTCGTTCACCTAACACTGGGAGCATTCAACCTGCCTTCATTCACCTAACACTGGGAGCATTCAACCTGCCTTCATTCACCTAGCACTGGGAGTATTCAACCTGTCTTCGTTCACCTAGCACTGGGAGTATTCAACCTGCCTTCATTCACCTAGCACTGGGAGTATTCAACCTGCCTTCATCCACCTAACACTGGGAGCATTAAAACTGCCATCATCCACCTAACACAATGAGCATTCAACCTGCCTTCATCCACCTAGCTCTGGGAGCATTCAACCTGTCTTCATTCACCTAACACCGGGAGCATTCAACCTGTCTTCATCCACCTAACACTGGGAGTACTCAACCTGTCTTCATCCACCTTATGTAGTGTTATTACCATAAAGCTACAAGAGTTAAAGAAACCTACGAGGTTGGACACTACTAAAATAAACACGAGTGAACTCACCATTGCCCCATTAGGTAGTTGCGCTGGCCGACTGGACTTCCCGCACTACGTTCCACGATAAACATTTTGCTTAGACTAACCGAGTGAAGCTTGTGGTGCGATTCATCGCGAGGCATGGTGGGAAAAGTGTGACGTATATGCCCGAGAAAAAGGTGCGAGGTAGAAACATTTCTTCTGAATCATTCCCGATGCTACTCAACTGTTCGTCCACCTTCTAGCTGTCCCATCCCTCTTTTTCTTGTATTGTGGTTTTCTTTTGTTTTCGCTACCCTCTCCTCCCCCTCTCTGAGCCAGAATGTTAGCATATATAATGATGTAAATTACATGGAGGTTTACTCCTGTCAGGACATTGTCCAAAGACACATATAGGTGTTCAGGATGTTATAAGGTACAAAATTCCCTTTCGGCTATTATATTTAAAATTCTAATTTCAGCTAACATATTAATGTTTAAATTTACAGAACAAATATAAATGTTTAAAAGTGATAAAGAATTTTGCTTTTATATTTTGTAGACACAAAGTCCCCTTCTGGGTTTGTGTGGTATTAATAATTTTTTTATATCATGGAGACGCCATCTTTTGCATTGGTGGTTAATTTTATAGCCTGTCCGACATGAAAACTGAAATTGACATAAAATATTGTTGTGATAAATAATGTTGGCTTTTATATTTTGTAGACACAAAGTCCTTTTCTGGGTTTGTGTGGTATTAATATTTTTTTTATCATGGAGACGCCATCTTTTGCATTGGTGGTTAACTTTATAGCCTATCCGGCTTGGAAACTGATATTTAAATTTGTAGTATTTTGCTAAATTTTAACACATAATCTTTTGGGTGAGTTCGTTTAATGGAAGTGGGCAAATTATGGTAAAATTGAAGTTTGTATTTAAAATCGCTTTTGAAGCCACCTGGCAGTTATAGGCTTGGTCAGGTTAAGGACTTTCAGTCCACTGTTGTATTTAGTTTTTTTGGAAGAGTTATGAATACTCTAAATTTTGAATTTTTGAGGAAGTCATTAAATGACTAGAGCAATCGATGTTTAAGCAAGTTGTAGGTGATTGATGAGACTTGGAACTATTGCTATTGTTATACTAAAATATACATATAAATATTCCTTTGTTATTTTGTGCCATATTCAAAATTTTTACATTTTATATTAATAAAATGACTATTATTTACTTTTGATATTTTTTCATGTTTCATATACTCATGTTTATTTCCTTTACTAACTGCTGGGAGAATTTTTAAATATTTAAAATATTAAATATTTGTAGAGTGGGTTCGGGGAAGCCGAAGACAAATGGACCTGAGTACGGTCTATTTACCTTGTGATGGTCCTATCAGCTCCTCTGCAATTATTGTTATTTATCTTTTGCAAACCCTATTGTTGTTTTTTATGTTGTGCACCGACCTTTATTCATTGGTGAATTAAGGGGGTGTTTACACTTACACTGAGAGCATTCAACCTGCCTTCCTTATCTTCACCTTCTTGATCCCTCGTTCCTTCTGTCTAGTCCCATGTGAGATATATAAATCACAGCTTGTATGTTGTTGGTCAAATGGAGACACAATGGGAGATATAACATAGCTGCAGTATAACAAGCTCTGCTTACTCTGGCAACACTCCACGACTCAACAATGCAATTAATATAATTTGTATTATCAGTTATAAAGTAACGTGGTAAAACTGGTAATCTGAAACAGACCTGGTACCCCTGATAGTCTGCAAGGAACCATTTGCGGGACATAACCAGGCAACGACAAGTCAGTAGATGTCAGACGCTAATAGCCCCGGCGTGCTAAGTGCCTTAAAAATCATTCATAGTACAAAGAAAATGTTATAAATTATTGTTAATCTTTAAAAAAAAAATACCCGCAATGGTGTTACTTAGTTATTTAAGTATTTATGCAACAGGTATTAATTTTTAAAGACTCCATAATTTGAGACTTAATCGAGTCGGGAAGAGAAATTTCATTAAACATTCTTCAAGTAAAATGTTTCTGTATACAGCACTCCCCAAGGCTAAACGGAACGAAAACAGGTTTAAAATATAAATAATGATGGTCCAATGAAATCCCCGGCACCTCACATGATGGCCATTTTACTAAGATTCAATTAAGAGGATAGTAATTAACAAGTATTAACGTTTCAAATCTTGATTACAAGCCTGATGGATGGAGGGGTGGGGCCAGAAATTAGTGAGGGGGGAGGAGAATCACATCACGATTAAAAAATAGATCGACTGTCGTTAAATTGCGGTGGACTGGGAATGCAGGGCTGGGGTTCGATGCACGGACATATTACATTTTCTAAATAGGACCTTTATATGATGTGTGACTTCCTTAATTGAGCATTTTCCATTGCTTTCCACATTTTCCAAACAAAAAATTTCAGAGTGGTTAGTTTTGTCTTACCACCCATCCCCGGCTCCTGAATACTACTGAGGACAAGGCTGCATTTACATGACGGGAAACTGCTTACAAGGGGAATATACGGTCAACGGATTTTTGTAGTTTTTAATACTTATAGTACAGAAAGGTCTAGACCCAAATAATAAATACCCAAACCCATAGGGCCATATATCCAGAAGTTTTCGAAAAAATAAATTTTGAAAAATGTAGAAACATTACGAGCGAGGGATATACGCTAAAGTTAAGACAATCGACAACAAGTCTCGTGGCTCCCCGGATAGCGCACGAGCCTAGTATCCCGTAGATCGCTGGTTCGAGTCCTATTGATGATTTTTTCTCCAACTCTTTTAACGCCTATACCCACATAACTTACAAACATGAAAAATTCGTCAAATTTATATGCTAGTATAAGATATTTCAAGGACGTGTCGTGAAACGGACGGTTGTACAAACTAGCATTCGCTCGTGAGCTCTTCGATCAGTAAGACGTATTTATAAACATTAGTGTATGAAAAAGAATTTCAATGTCGAATATCGAATCGGTTGATGTGCCTGGCCCTTCGACGGTACAAGAAGAAGAAGACGTTGCAGAAGATAGTCTGTGTAGTGAATCTACAAAATTACGCATGAAAGATGCCTTTCTGTATTACCAGCAGCTCCTTGAGCGAAATAATCTCATGGCAGCACAATCTTCAGGGCAAATTAATGATGAAGCAATGCTGCTGGCAGAAGACATTTATGAATTTACGATACAAACACAATATGAGAAGAAGTTTATAACGGACGATGAATTGATTATGTTTGATGAAATCGACGAGGAAAATGCTTATCAAGAAATTCCACGTGACGATACTTCTGACGACGAAGATTACGAACCGGAAGAGAAAAAAACAAAAAGGTCTAATGAATATATTTCACTGGACTATAAAATAAAAGCTGTTAACATAGCCAAAGCTCACCCAGGCTGGAGCCTCAAAAGTCTGCAGAGCAAAGGGTGCCATCGCTTAAAACGTTACGAGGATTTGGCAAAATGGGAACAGCACATCAAGAAGGGTGGAACACTGTTTGACAAATATGCGGTCGTTGATTCTTGGACATACGATCGCTTCACAGAAGCTCGGGAAAACCACCAGCAAGTCACTACCCGCAACTTGCAGCAGTGGGCTTTATCTGCTGCAAGTCAATTTAAAGACTTCGACTTCAAAGCCTCCGAGCCGTGGGTTGCGAAATTCAAAAGGACGCATAGAATACGCCAACGAAAAATTACCAAATTCGTAGCAGAACGAGAAACCACAACGATAGAAGAAACGTTGGCTGCCGCCGAAGACTTCAGAATCCAAACTCGTCACCTGATACCCAATTTCGACCGCGATTTCGTCATTAATACAGACCAAACAGGTATTAAAAAAACCTCATGCTTTATGATCAATATATTTTATTGTTAAATATAACGTTTTGTGAAATTAATATCGTGTTTATGTTTTATGAATATTTTTCAGGCTGCCAATATCAGTCTACCTTTGATAGAACTCTTGCGACCCAGGGATCAAAGGTAGTTCTTGTGAAGAGAAAGAATATGAATAAGGTGACGCATTCATATACGGCGCAATACGCAGTCACTTTATCTGGCAAATTATTGCCCCTTGTGTTCGTATGCCTACAAGAGACAACCGGTTCATTCGGGCCCAGGGTACAAAAAACAGTAGATGAGTATCTTCAAAAATATAAAAACGTCGTCGTCACCTCATCAAAGTCCGGAAAGTTGACAACAAAGCTCTACACGGATTTTTTAGTAGGCGTATTAAAGCCGTACGTCAGAGAGGAAAAGTTTCTCTTACTTATTGATTCTTGGGGAGGACAGACAAATACTGCGATGTACGATGAAATTTTTAAAGACGAAGCTCGTCTGCCGACGTGCACTGTAAAGATTATCCCTCCAAAATGCACCCCGTTGGTCCAGCCGTGCGATGTATATTTCTTTCGGCAGGTGAAAATTTTTATAAAGTGTTTGCAGAACTGCACCTACTTACTGGAACGGGAACGCGAAATTAACTCTAGAGAGGATTGCTTGAAAATTCATTCCACCGTACATCACCAGCTGTCTTCCCCAATCTTTGGCAACATGATCCGGTACGCATGGCATGCCAGTATAATCATTGACGATAAGGAAATTTTTATGAACGTGAACGAAGTTTGTTTTCCGATGGAGATTTTGAAAAATAAATGTAGTTGCAAAAATTCATCCTTCATACAGTGTGCGAGGTGCCGTAAAACGTTTTGCTTTCCTTGCTTTTACGACGAATATCATCCGGGCTCCTGTGAAACTTTGGAGCAAATGTAAAAGGTTACGTGATTGTAAGAAAAACTATAATGTAATAAAAAAGAATGAATACCATATATGTAACGATTATTTTTGTACTGTAAGTTAGTTAGAATTAAGGAAAAATATAAAATAAACAGATTTCTTACATTACATTTTTGTACAAAAATGTTCATTCATTATAAACATTCTCATGTAAGTAATGTGGGTATAGGCGTTAAAAGAGTTGGAGAAAAAAATCATCAGTAGGACTCAAACCAGCGATCTACGGGATATTAGACTCGTGCGCTATCCGGAGAGCCACGAGACTTGTTGTCGATTGTCTTAACTTTAGCGTATATCCCTCGCTCGTAATGTTTCTACATTATACATTTATACATTCATCGTTACAGGAAAAGAAATTGAGCTATTTATTTTATAACAGAAAGTAAATAAAAACGTTACAACTTCACTTTCGATTTCAAAATGTAGTTTTAATAAAATTCTGCATTGATGGGTTACGTTGTATAAGGCATCAGGCTCACAAACTACTGTGTGTCCAGTGATGAAGTGGTCGAGACTAGCGTCTCGGCTAAGTGGTTTTCTACAAGTGATATATATAGTCAGGGGCGGATCCAGATCATTTTCACAGGGGGTCAACTGACCCCGTTGACCCCCTTCTGAATCCGCGCCTGACTATAGTCAAGGATTGTTTATGCAAGACATTTGTAAATGTTGACTATCTTTGCCCCCGACATGGACAAACATCCACAAGCTATCCGTGCAAGTGTTGAAGTTGATTTCCAACGAATATCAATATATACTGGATTACACGAACAAGGAGAATGTCACTTACTGGCGCTGTGTTGATAATAATAATAAAAAGTGTAAAGGGCGTGCTTCAACCAAATACAGTGCAGTTTTAGGAGAGCAATGTCATGGTTGTGTCCCAGACGTAGCAGCGAATGAAGTAGAAAGCAAATGGCCAGTGCCAGAAAACGAGCGAGGGAAGCAGATAAATCAATCTCAAACATCTACGTGGAAGAAGTTGGCCAGCTATTTAATCGTGGCTACGACTTTATGACGGTGATGCCAGCGCAGACAAGTGCCAAACAAGCATTGCGTCATACTCGGAGTAAACAATTGGGTCCAATTAAAGATCCGGCTCATGCAGTAGATGTTAACTTGCCTCAACAACTTTTAAATATGAACGATGAAGGAAGTGTCCTTCAGGATGACAATCGTGGGCCTAAGCACAGGATATTGACGTTTTCCACCACAAAAGAAAAAGTTTTCTTGTTTACATCATCTTCGTCTTTTTTTACTTATAGAACATTCAAAAGTTCCGCTAAGCAGTTTGGGCAGATATTCATTATCCACTCTGATCTGGGAAGTTCTTTGGAAGAAACTAATGCCATCCCTGTCCTCTATGCACTTCTACCAAATAAAACGCGTGAAACCCACGACAGATTATTTGTAGCTGTGAAATACTGCGTGCCGAGCTGTAATCCAGAGTCTGTTGTTACTGATTTTGAGACGGCCATTATTCAGTCAGTAAAATTTGTGTTCCCATCAGCAAAGATTTATGGTTTCAACTATCACTTAAACAAGTGTCTGTGGAGGAAAGTGCAAGAACTTGGTCTAGTGACTGAGTATAACACAAACGAAAAAGTTGGGCTTCACACTCAAATGGGAGGTTCAAAGGCACACGTACCACTAAATAAGATTGAAGATGCTTGGTTATGCATACAAGAAGAAGCACCCGAAAACGAAAAACTCCGGGATTTCGACGATTACTTTGTAGATCAATGGCTCGAAAATTACAATATTCTAAGAGATATACGGAACTGTTGCCGCAGACGGCATCGAACAAACAACGTCTCTGAAGGTTGGAACCGAAGGCTAAACCATTTGGTTTCAAGGGAACAACCGAATGTCTACTCGTTGGTCAATACCCTCCGAAAAGATGCCGAGTACCATGAACTCACTTATGACAGAAAAGCTCTTAACATCAAGGGCAAAAAAAAAATCAGCAATCAAATCTTATAGCGCCATTAGTGAAGCCTTGAAGAAGCTTGAAGAAAATGTAAATCATAAAAATTTCCTTGAAGTGATGACTTACATTCAAAAATTAGAGTAAAACAGCCACTCTAGGCCTAACCATGAAAATACACTGAACAAAAAACCGAATGAAAATTAAAAGGCGAAAACCAAACAAAAAATAAATCACACAAAGAAAAATATTTGATGAGCTTATTAAAAACGAGAAATTATAAAGGGAACGAAAAGACACTTCCTCCTAGGGATGTGAAAAAAATATCAATACTTTACTAATATTGATGTTTTCCTTCCGATACTAGTATTTTTTTCCTAATACTTTTACTTATATTAGTACTCACACTCCGGTATCGGATCTGTATCGAAAGAAACAACTTTTTTGTTATCTTCACTCGTGTTGGGATTAAATGTTTACTATGGTTAAAGAAGGATACAAAATAGATTGAAAAAATATATTACTAATCATATATAGCTATTAAGTAAATTCCATCAGCTACATTTCAATATACATTTTGAAAGCTGGTATAGTAAAACCTTTATAATATTCATACTATCTATCATACCTTCCAGATTCCAAAATATAAAATAGAAGTGGTAGACCTAGATATACTATAATATGGTTAAATAATTATAATTTTCAGTGTTAAAATAAATATTAAAATACAAATGATGCAAAAGTTTAAATTATTACTTAATTAAAAAATATATTTTCCGTATTAAAATTTCTATACCGATACCTACTGTTATCGATACTTTTATTTCGATACTAGTACGGTATCGATATTTTTCTTCGGACACTTTAAATGAGTACAATATCGATACTTTTCTTTCGATACCACATCCCTACCCTCCAAGCGGTGTTCCCTGGAAACGATATACTATCGGTTAAGACTCTCTTAAAATAAAAATATATATCTAGATATAAAACAGAATAGATCATTCCGCGCAAGTGGCATCTAGCGAAAGTGTTCCGAACCCATCCGTTCACACGCTGGTCTGTAATCACTGTGATAGTGTGACCAGGGGTGCACACACGAGGGGGTCCAGTGGGTCCGAACCCTCCCCTGGTGAGCATGAAGTAGCCTATAAATAAAAACCAATGGTTTATCAATGTTAAATCACCTTAAAGCATTGTTTGAAAATAACCCAATGTCTCAATACAATCTGTATATATATATATATATATATATATATATATATATATATA
>CABFWO010001546.1:10252-20488 GCA_902155825.1 Timema genevievae | reverse complement strand
GGAATGTGGACTCTCCTCCACCTCCTTGGGCTTACTTCTAGTCACAAATGTGTCCATTGTTTCGGAATGTGGACTCTCCTCCACCTCCTTGGGCTTACTTCTAGTCACAAATGTGTCCATTGTTTCGGGAATGTGGACTCTCCTCCACCTCCTTGAGCTTACTTCTAGTCACAAATGTGTCCATTATTTCGGGAATCAGCGAATTATAAATAAAGATATTATTTATGCTATTAATCGCGACACATCAACGACGGAACTGAAAACTGACTCGGACACTGCACGACATAGACAATAAAATGTGGAATAAATAGGAAATTATCATATTAGGGGGAATTTGAACAATGAATTTGGCACTTGGGGTGGTTGTTAAACTAATACTATCGAGTATCGACTGCTCTTTGAAAAAAAAGAAGAAAAGAATGCTGTACTTGTTTACACTAACGTGTGTCGTTTAATATTACCTTAAATATGTAAGTATAATTTGTTTATAATAGCTGAAAGATTTATCTAACAGTATATAAGTGTTACACATTTTGACAGTTAATTAAATAGCCGGAGAAATTTGTTTCCGTGAGATACGTCTATTTGTGATTGTATTTTTCCATGTTGATGTTTCTGGAAAATTGAGCTACGACCTAGGAGTAATCAAAGAGACTACAAATCAATCAATTAAATAATGCATTTTATTTTATATATATTAAAAAAATTAATATACAATTATTTCTTATAAAAGTGTTTATTCATAATGTCATTGAAAGGACTCTTTATGTTGACGTTGTTGTTAAATACTTTGCAAAAACATAAAACTTACAACATGTAAATTAAAATTATTTTTATATTTCTTAGAATAATATTTAAGGCACTTGTTAATAAAGTACTTGAAATTAATATAACGTAAATTTAATAAAACATATTTCTTTATAACAAGGTAACTTCGCAACAAATTTTTATAAAAAAACGAAAACAAAGTACAGTACTTTACAAAACAAAATAATAGTGTGTTTTAAATAACATAACATAAAACTAGAAAAATAGATAAAATAAGACTTAAAGGGACGTCTTATCTTAGGAGTTCAGATCTTTGGGTTCATGTGGTAAGTTCTGATGTTCCTCTGATCTAATTACTGGTGTGTTACCCTGGCACAACGATGGGAGATCGATATATTTTGCATATGGTAGTTTTGGAGGTTCTTTGTTTAATGGTTCCACTTCCAAACCATTGCCTTTACAGTTTGTCTCTTCAAGATGATTATTTTTCTAAGTAAAGCGTATAACCCAAGCGGGTAGTAAGACGCGGTGCTAAATAATAATTTTCCTAAGTAGCCTGCAATTGGTCTGTTTTAAAGAATATTTGGCCAGGTTTTGATTTTACTATCTTGATTTCTGTTAGCTATGTCCAATTTATTGCCTCGTCGGACTCGCCATATTTCCTTACTGTAAGGATTCTTAGGTCTTTGAGTAGCGTCTTAAAGTCAATAAAATCCCCTGCTTGCATTTCTTGAACTTGGTATGGTTTATATGGTCTTGCTAGTTTAATAGCCGGGATAAGCTGGGACAGTCCAAATAAGGCTTCAGCATGCTTGACTATGGTTCCGTTTACACTGCGGGCAGAGTCTCCTTTGTTCTGGCCATGATATAGCTAAAAAAGAATAAGATATATTTCCATAATATTTATACAGTTGTGAAATGTGTGCATCATCATTCCTGCGATTATTTAGTTTTTGTTTTGGCCCAAGCAACCGTCCAAGAACAAGATCACCTTCTCCTTTTTTTGGATTTCAAAATGTTGCAATGGTTGCACGCATTTTGCTATCTCGGATGATCCTCGTTTGTTGATTGCCTCATGACAAGTGTAGAAAAAAAAATCCCTGTTTCCAAATCGTACACCGTAAAGTTGTACGCAGATAATCTTCTTTTGTGAAAAACAGTGCTCTCTTTTGTAATGGGAGAGGAAAATACTTGCTTTAAATCAAATACAGCACAGGCAAGCTTAGAGTTTTCTTTTATAGCCATTTCCTTGCAGGGGCTTTTGAATTTTCTTATGTGTTCTTTCCTGAATATGTGTGCATCAAATTCTTGTTGAAAATGTTTTATGTTCATTTCATTCACATTCCGGTAAACCATACAAATACTACAGTGATCTTTTTTGGGAGGTGGAAAGACAGATTCATGGGCTTAAAAATGTTAGCGTATGATTATAGACTCCCTTTTACAGATTCTATGGAGTTATCGTTTTTGTACAAGTTGTACTTTTTGATATATTCAGATCTTCATGTAAATATTCTCTGTTGGAACTATTCCTACAATAGTGGGACTCCACATGCGGGAATTTTCGAATATGAGTTTCAATGCCCTTTCTTATGTCGTAATCTTTCGCTTTCATCGATGGGTGTCTGCTCCCTCTTTGTTCTAGCGCTATGATTCCAGTCTCCAATTTTTTGTTTTCAATAATGTTCGTATTACCTTTTCAGAAGTATCCAACAAGTTTATAAAAAATACTTTACAAACTGGCAATTTTTCAGAAGCCAGAATCAAAAAGTAGAAGTTTTTTTCTCTACAAGATATATCTTTTGTTGTTTTCTGTTTTGTTTCTTCGCATTGTATGTGATTAACCAAGTATTCCCTTTGAAGCTGCAAGGAGCCCATCCCATAGAACGAATTCAGGAGAGTCTCTCTGCATTCATCAGTAAATAGATGACATTTACGACCATATCGGGAACAAGAGTCTCCCTTGCAGCGTGGACCAACTTGTCTTGGGCGCATTATGTTCATGGTGCCCGGTCGAATATATGGCTGACCAGTGTTCATCAATTTCTTAGCTTCATTATACTTATTACAGCTCTTAGTGCGTGGTATAGCTACATTTCTTTCTGCACCATCTACAGGATACATTTATGCAAGGTTTTGTTGTGTATTTACTACGTCAACTAAGTGGAAGTCACAATTTGAGGCACCCATGAAGTGGTCATAGCGTGGTAAGGCTTCTAAGCAACTACATGTACTGAATATTTCCTCATGGCAATTAGTAAATTCACAAATTACTTTGTTATTAACATCTTCAAAAGATGCTTTATCACTAGGAACTTCCCCTTCCTTAGTTTTCACATTTATAGTTTTTTTTTTAATTTACAATGAAATTTACACACACTGTTCTTTTCACACATCAGCGTGTTACAAGTTACGCCAAACATAAAAATAACATAATGACTATGACTTCCGACCACAAAATGGCTTATCTTGAGATTGGTAGGTTTGTGTTTGAGAATACCTCTAAATTTTGAGATACGCCAAAATGTTTTTTATTTATAAATTTACAGCCATTTGCTGTAGAGATAGGCCACTTTGTGACAGTAAAATATACATAAGGAGAAACGTTCTACCAGTCATAACTAAAAACCGTAAAAAATTGAGACACCCAAATGTGATTTTAGCGACGCTATGTGCGAACCAGGCAACTTCCAAGTGTTAGGTTGCTTATAAAGAAGATTCCATTAACTGTTCGAACAAAATGCAAATTATTTAAAAAAAAAACAAGAAACACTTGTATCTTGTAACACATTTGTCAACAAATTGTTGCACACACGAATAAAATGCAGACGTGGAGAATTTTGGGGGTACAAAATGACGCGATGCCCCTCCTAGAGTCCTAGACAATTTTTGGGTGGGCAAAAATCACCTTCCCCCCTCCCTCCAATTCAGCGCCACTGGCCTCAACCACAGTGAAAAGGGTTGTCTCTAAAATGCTATTCAGGTAAATAGACACATGGTAATAAAATGGGAGCATGAAGAGAGGTAAGCTGCGTGTATCAAACAAGCTGCCAGCACTGGGAGATGCTCAATCTTTGTGGGAAACAACAGCTGTCAATGTCGCGACACTGCCTGGTGACAGTATTGTGACAATTGCTGTCATAACAGCCTAGCCTTGTCTGAATGCTGGGGGGCTACAGTCCAATGTTCATAGGAAGGATCTTATCTGACTGCTACAACAGTTGCTAGATCTACTTTTATATGTCCATACGTCAAGTCATGTGATCTGAAGCTGTCACTTTTCATAGATATGATATAAAATAGCAATAGTATTAATGTTGAGCGCAATAAAATGTGTTTATATTTTGTAAAAAATATATTGCTTGAATCCTATTATACCAAAAGGAGTAAAAAGCTAAATATAAGGCGCCTTCAATCGTGGAAACCTTGTGACGGTAATAACATCCTATACAACACAATCCATGTACCATGTTTACAAATAGGACATAAACTACTCCTGGCTGTTTCCAGGGTTTTGACCAATGATCTCCATCCTGAGGACCATATCCCGCTCTTGCACTCAGCACCCTGATCCTCTTGACCATCAATCCATCTTGAGAATATATCCGTTGTTATACATTTTAAATGATTGATCATCAGAGACTTGTTCTCTCAACTTATTGTATAAATTTCATGAGGGCCTGTTAATAAATGGGCCCCTAGTGGGGTCTTGTGAGGGGCGGAGTCCACTGCTAATTACCCAGGGTACTCCGGGGTCACGTACAGTCCTGGATACAATAACTGAGAGCTAACGTTTATAAACAATAGAGGTGGACATATATTTAAATAGCCGTGGGGCCCAGACAATGTCCTCTGAGAGAAATGGGTTCATGTCCTGGTTAGATCAATGAGCTAGTTTCAGAGTGGTTTCAGGAAGGGTAGTGTGATCTTACACACCTGGTGTCATGACAAGTGTAACTGTACTAGGAGGTAGAGGGGTGTCATGACAAGTGTAACTGTACTTAGGAGGTAGAGGGGTGTCTTGACAAGTGTAACTGTACTAGGAGGTAGAGGGGTGTCTTGACAAGTGTAACTGTACTAGGAGGTAGAAGGGTGTCTTTACAAGTGTAACTGTACTAGGAGGTAGAAGGGTGTCTTGACAAGTGTAACTGTGCTAGGAGGTAGAAGGGTGTCTTGACAAGTGTAACTGTGCTAGGAGGTAGAGAGGTATCGTGACAAGTGTAACTGTACTAGGAGGTAGAGAGGTATCGTGACAAGTGTAACTGTACTAGGAGGTAGAGAGGTGTCGTGACAAGTGTAACTGTACTAGGAGGTAGAGGGGTGTCATGATAAGTGTAACTCTACTAGGAGGTGTCGTGACAAGTGTAACTCTACTAGGAGGTGTCGTGGCAAGTGTAACTGCACTAGGAGAACCTTGAGGACTTCCTGTCTTGGTACGTCCACCAACTCAGGAACTGGAGCCTGTTTATGTGGCACGCCGA
The DNA here is from genome assembly GCA_902155825.1 of Timema genevievae. NCBI lineage: Eukaryota > Metazoa > Arthropoda > Insecta > Phasmatodea > Timematidae > Timema > Timema genevievae. The sequence goes on along the minus strand of CABFWO010001546.1, from coordinate 15,239 downwards.
GATGGTGATGTGTTGATTTCATTTGTTTCGAGGTTTTTGATTATCATCGGGTTTGAATGTGTATGGTTTTATTAGCCTAAAATAGATTCCACCCTCTTGTACACCTTGTATTACTACCCCGCCACGTAATATCACTGTAACGGTTGCTAATTAAATGAGATACTTCAAGTCCTACCACGTATCAAGTGGTCCGAGGGGTCAAGCACAGGTTGTATTGGTTCCAAGTGGTGTTCGAACCAAGATATTCATCATGGGCAATTAGTAGCTATCTAGGTTTAATAGTTGAGTGTGTAGTATCGTCCTAGCTCATGTTAGATTGTAGTCATGGAATAACATTGTTCTGTGTTTAGAAAGTGCACATTAATTATCTCGATATAAACAGAAAGCAAATGTACCTTGACCATTTACCATTTATTCGGTACATATTTCATGACAAACGTTTGTGTATAGGCTACTTTCGTTTCCGAGCCAAGATGGCAAAAAGTTTCCAAAACAAGAGGGCGTCAAAGTATTTCCAAACTAAAATGGCGGCAATGTGACACCCTGGACTCTAGAGCTTGCACTTGGGCTGTTTCCTCTCCGCTGTTTATCCTCCAAGAGTTGTAACCAATGGATCCAATTGTCGGAGACTTATAATCAGGAGAAACGAGCCTTCAGGGCGTAATATCAAGAAGCGCTTGAATTTCCACTCACTTAATTCATTGCATCAACTTCTTGGGCCTTTTTTTTAAAAAAAATCTCTACATTCTCCCTCTCTCTCGCTCTCCATTTCTTTACTAGAACAAAAAGAAGTTAATTACTGTCGATTTATAGCTCATTATTTAGAGTGATGGGGAAGAACGGTAGTGTAATTATGATTGGCTGAGGTTTAGCCACGGACGAAAAGAGATCCGACCGTTTGATGCGGGATTATTCTCGTTTCGATTAAAACAGTCAGTTCGAGACTGTGTTTTCCCTCTCTCTCTCTCTCTCTCTCTCTCTCTCTGAATCTGTGTTTTAATTACACATCAGTGTTAAATGCGTCCTATGGATACACATTCATTAAACTGGAATTAAAATATCATTGAATATATTACTTTTTTAGAATCTTAGTTGAACAGTTTTATGTTGCGGTGAAGAGTAACAATACCAGTGAAGATACAAGTAGAACGCTTCTAAAACTATGATTATAAGAGGAACTATATTTGTAGGTGTAATAACGGAACATGTTTGACCCCCACGTTCCTGTTGATTTGTTCAATCTGCTGAGGTAAGGTCATCAAGGTATAATAGTATAATAGTTGTCATTAAGAGAAGCCGCCATGACAGGAGTTTAATTAAATCCTGGTGTGCAAGAAGGGCACAAAATACGTTGTTCAAGTGTGTGTGTGTGTGTGGGGGAGGGGGGATACAGAACTAAATGGACTGTCAGAAACCTGTCAAACCTTCCCCTCCCGACAATCTCCACTAACATTTAAGAAGGTCGCTTCTTCGAAGTCCCGGTAGAGCTTAAAGGACCACGCCCATATCCATTATAATTCTCCCTGGCTCAAGACAACATCTCGTGGTCTATTTACGACCCGAAACTTAATTTACTTAGATTTTTATAGTGGCATAAGACTATTTAGGAATTAACTACTGTTCTTTATTATACAGACATTTTTTGATAAGTAATTCAGGTTTTTGATGGCTCCAAATTAAAAGATATAACCAGTTATTAGATAAAAATTATCGGCAGATCTGATATATTTAGAAAAAACAAAACTTTCCAATCTTATTTTCTGTTCGTTTTCTAGAAAAAATTAAAATCAAATTGATGACAAGAATTTAATATCTTATGGATGTACTTATCTTAATCTTCTGGAGGCAACATAAAAATCATTAACGTAATAATGTAATATAAACTTGTTGCACTACGTCTGTTGCCAACAATATGTTGACAACATTATAATGTTGTTATTTATAGAACTTTTGTAAATCAAAATTAGTTGGACCACTTAAATTTAAGGGGACTGCTCCCGTTGAGGGAATAATTCTATGGTTCTTCAAACTCTGGTTTATAATACATTTGACTTAAGGGATAATGAAGGAAAATTTAATATGGGAGGTTCTTGTTCGATTCCCGGACATGTGGTAAAGTTTTATTAAATTAAATGCTAGGACACTCCCTAAAATAACCTTTTTTTTTACCACCGCGTCTTACTACCGGGTCAAGCCATCTACTATTCCCCCAATAGAGTGAGTCATGGTGAAGATATATTCCCCCTAATGGAATGATCCATGGTGAAGATATATTCCCTCTAATGGAGTGATCCATGGTGAAGATATATTCCCCAATAGAGTGAGTCATGGTGAAGATATATTCCCCCTAATGGAATGATCCATGGTGAAGATATATTCTCTCTAATGGAGTGATCCATGGTGAAGATATATTCCCCAATGGAGTGAGCCATGGTGAAGATATATTCCCCCAACGGAGTGAAGCCTGGTGAAGATATATTCCCATAATGGAGTGAGCCATCGTGAAGATATACTCCCTTGATAGAGTGATCCAGGGTGAAGATATATTCCCCTGATGGAGTGATCTATGGTGAAGATATATTCCCCCTAATGGAGTGAGCCATGGTGAATATATATTCGCCTAATGGAGTGAGCCATGGTGAATCTACCTTCAGTACATCGCACCAGGCTTCAAACCCCGTATCCTCCTCCATCGTGAGAGTGATGCAAGGTCTACTCCTAACAATCCCTGGAAGATTCAACACATGTTCATTATGATGACACAAGGAGGAGTTTCCATCTAAGGAGTGACATTGATTACACTAGAGGAGTTTCCTCCTGAGAAGTGACATTGATTACACAAGAGAATTTTCCTCCTGAGGAGTGACATTGATGACACTAGAGGTAATTTTACCAACCAGAAGAAATGGAAGATATGGAAACCAGACAAAAGCACCAACTGGACATTTGTCTGTGAACCAGATAAAAGCATCAACTGGACGTTTGTCAGTGAACCAGACAGAAGCACAAACTGGACGTTTGTCTATGAACCAGACAGAAGCACCAACTGGACGCTTGTCTGTGAACCAGATAGAAGCCCCAACTAGACGCTTGTCTGTGAACCAGATAAAGGCACCAAATGAACCTTTGTCAGTGAACCAGACAGAAGCACCAACTGGACGTTTGTCTATGAACCAGACAGAAGCACCAACTGGACGTTTGTCAGTGAACCAGACAGAAGCACCAACTGGAAGTTTGTCTGTGAACTAGACAGGAGTACCAACTAGACGTTTGTCTATGAACCAGCCCGAAGCACCAACTGGACGTTTGTCAGTGAACCAGACAGGAGCACCAACTGGACGTTTGTCAGTGAACCAGCCCGAAGCACCGGTTTGTCGGGTATATTGTTACCACGTCCTAAGGGCTCAGTCCCGGTGTTTAGGCCCGGCCCATTGGTCACGGCGGGTTGTATATCACGTAGGCGGGGCGGAGTATGTGTACGGTAGCTAGCAAGATAAGACGAAGGGAGCACTGTAATTCATATGGTAATTTATTTTAGTGGCGGGCGAACCAATATCATGTTAGTTGTTACATTAGGCGACTATTAGCTTCACTCTTTATAGTATCACACTGGATAGAGGAGGACCCGTGTGTCTGTGAAGGGTCCGACATTCACTTCCTCTCTTATCTCCAACAGGTTTTTTTATCTATAACATGTTCTGTTATATCCAAAGTGTTCTGCTAACTCCAATATGTTTTGTTATCTATAGCTTGTTCGATTATATCCAACTTGGTTTGATATCTATAACATGTTCTGTTATATTCAAAGTGTTCTGCTAACTCCAATATGTTTTGTTATCTATAGCTTGTTCGATTATATCCAACTTGTTTTGTTTTCTCCAACTTGTTCTACAATGTCCAACATATTCTGTTATCTCCAACTTGTTCTACAATGTCCAACATATTCTGTTATCTCCAACTTGTTCTAGTATATTCAACCTGTTCTGTTATCTCCAACTTGTTCTAGTATGTTCAACCTGTTCTGTTATCTCCAATGTTTTCTGTTATCTTCAACGTTTTCTGTTATCTATAATTTATTGCCGACCTGTCTAGCCCGTGATCCATTGGAATCAGGAGGTCCCAGGCGCTAATAACTTGCCAGCAATCGAGGAGTCTCTTTGAACGAGTATGTTTACAAACCATCTTCTCGGGCCAGAGTAATTAAGACCCCTGCACCCCCCGCTAATCTGCCATCAAGGGGATGTGTCGAGTCACTGCAGCCCAATCACAGGCCTCATTGTTGCAACGGGGAGGAAAATGAAGCGGTCAGTAGCGCCTCAAGTAGCGGTGTACCCCATTGTTGGTCGATGTTACTATCTCCCTGATTGGGGGACACAATCATCTTACAACAATACCTCGCCTTCATAATAGCCTCATTGTTGCTATACTTTGTTATTACTTCCGAGGAGGGGACACACAGTTTTAATGGCAATATAAATTTAATTTGCATTACTAAGAATTGCATTGTTGTATGTGAGTAAAGCTATGCCGGTGTTTTTATTGTCGAAAAGAAGCCGCCTTTCCTCACGTCCATTAAGAGAAATAAACAACACTAACACAAATTTGTACCTCACGTACTAATTTACTGATGGGAAGTTATTTGTGAAGTGGGACATTCCCTTGTTTGTTTGGAGGTTATCTGTGAAGTGGAACATTCCCTTGTTTGCTTGGAGGTCTATCTGAAGTGGGACACTCCCTTGTTTGCTTGGAGGTTATCTGTGAAGTGGGACATTCCCTTGTTTGTTTGGAGGTTATCTGTGAAGTGGGACACTCCCTTGTTTGCTTGGAGGCTATCTGTGAAGTGGGACACTCCCTTGTTTGCTTGGGGGCTATCTGTGAAGTGGGACATTCCCTTGTTTGCTTGGAGGTTATCTGTGAAGTGGGACGTTCCCTTGTTTGCTTGGAGGTTATTTGTGAAGTGGGACGTTCCCTTGTTTGCTTGGAGGTT
>CABFWO010001545.1:114736-157595 GCA_902155825.1 Timema genevievae | reverse complement strand
TATATATATATATATATATATATATATATATATATATATATATATATATTAGCCCGGTTGGTAAAATGGCTTCGGTTCTAGGTTGAGATACAGACATACAGACATACAAACAGAGGGCATAGCGAAGAAATTTTCGGCTTCAGGGGGTCACGAAACGTAGACATTTATCAATGCCTCAAGTTCATTTTTTTTACGATCAAAACAATTCTCTCTCCGAGGAGTCAAGAGAAAGTAAAATGAGAGAATTTATAATATAGGCTTTATAGTGAAAAATATTTAAATTATATAGTGGTGTTAAAAAATGTATTTTTATGAAAGAGATTTAATAAACTAAATTTCTCAGCTAATTTGCGATTGATCCGATGGATTATAATCTCCCTTGATATTAAATATTTGGAGCTAATATAAGCTCTCACAGTATTATCCCGATTTAATTAAATCCGAGAGGATTAAATGACTTGTTAATAGAGTCACTCGAGTGAGGACAAGATCATTTAATCAAATTTCTCTTGTAAAAGTCAAATTAGACTTTCCCTTGCCCATACGCAGGTTGTGTAATTTTTTCAAATCTATAAAATATTATATTTAAAAAAAAATTATAGTTGTCAGATTTTCATGAAATATAGACGATATTTTCAGTTACCTACATGCCATTGTTTAATACCACTAAAACGACCCTTAATTATCTTAAAATTTTCTCTTCTGTTCTTATCAAAACATGATCTTAAGTGTTTGAGGATGACTAGATCTTTGTTTTTAGCTATTCACTTTGATTTTGGTAAAGTGACATTTCGTGTGAAACGTATTAGCAGATTTAGTTAATGTCACCTTTCCATGAACTTTTATAAATGTGGCGACATTTTGATACCTTCGTAAACATTTGGAGGATAAACATATATTGCAATAACAAACCATTTATTAAATAACTCACTTCTACGTGTCTCACAATAGTAATTATTATTATAAGAAGTAAAAATAATTTATTATTAATAGTGCAGATTCCATTAAAATTTTCTGAATTCCTTTAAAACTTGTTATAAAGAAAAAGCTATGAAATTAGCACAAAGATTTGTCAAGTTGTATTTAATATTATTTATATATTTTAAAAACATTTTAAGCTGCTTGGTTTTGATGACAATATTATTTATAAATAATTCTTTAGTTTTTACAGATTTGTATTTATATGGTTACTTTAATTTATATTTTTTATTATTTAAATTTATAAATGGTATATATTTAGATTGTTAGGATAGTCGTTCACAAAATGGAGGGAGCTTTAATAGTATCCATATATTTAAACACAAAATAAACCTTTATTGACATAAAATGCAATAACCGTTAACTATATAAATTTAAAGTAGACACACATGTGAAGCCATTTACCTAATTGCGTTATTAACTTACGAATGAGAAAAAAAGTTTAAAGCAAATACCAAATATGCACATCAAAGGATAAACATATTTAATACAGTGCAGAAACCATTCTAAAATAGAATGACAGCATTATGTCCCCAAGCCTAGGACTAACCTAAATAGGTCAATGGTAACACATTGTCACCATAGATCAAAGGTCACAAGTTCAAGCTCCATGTCTGAATGTCATTTTTAAACATAATATTTTATTCGTGTTTTAAAACGGCCCTTAATCCTTAACAAATATTAATTTTAATCAATTGTGAATAGTTTGAATTATATATTTTAAGTGTTAAAAGGATAAATATATTTATAAAAATTAAACATTTATGACTTTTCGAACATTTGATATGAATTTTTCTCGGACTAAATAAGTGTTAATTGGATTTGGGTTTCAAAGCTTTAAATAATTTAATTGTAAGATGCCCATTGAAATGATTGTTGAAACATCGCAATCTTCAATATTTATTGAAGCAACTCTAATAGGATTTAAAAAACGTCCTCGTTTAGAAACTGTCCACATAGACTTACTTATTAAATATAATAGTAACTTGCTTTTTCTTCGAAAACTCATTGCTGCACTTACAAAAGTACTCGACTTATCCCTATATTGAGCTAGTTCTATCCAGTCCACCTCACTACACCCTATTTCTTTATGCCCATTCTAATGTTATCCTCTAATCTGCGTCTAGCTCTTCCAAATGGTCTCTTCCCAATGGATTTTACGAATCCAAGGCCGTAGTCAGGGGGATTTTGGGGGTTCAAGCCCCCCTAAGTTTAATTAACAAAATATAAGGCTTCATTTATGGTTCAAAAAATATCAAAATTAAGATACAAGTACAAACTAGGGGGCTGTGTTACCATAAAAAGCGCTTCATAGAGCTTCTATAGGTGTTTAATATGTATAATTTTCCTCGCCTCCGGCAGTTAGGGGGCTATGTTGCCATAAAAACACTTCAGAGATCTTCTAGAGGTGTTTAATATTTAGAATTTTTTCTAGCCTCCAGCAAATGGTGGATGTGCCCGCCAACCCCCTCCCCCCCTTAAAATGTTGGCTGGCTACGGCCTTGTATGAATCATCACCCTTAACACGGTTCTAGATTCTCCCCCCATTCTCTCTGCATGTCCTGACCACTGTAATTTGCGAGGCTTGATTATCCTAACAACGTCTTGTGATTAGTACAGGGTATTTCACTCATCATTATGTAACCTCATTCTTCTCCCCAGTAGCCTAATTTCCTTTCGGTTCAAATATATTTATGAGCACCTTGTTTTCAAAGACACTAAATTTGTTTTTGTCATGTAGGGTAAGGGACTACGTATCACACCCATAGCGAGCAACCGGAAAAATTATTATTTTGTATATTCTGAGTTTTACGTTTTTTGAAAGTAGACGAGATGTCAACAACGTATCATGAAATGGCGTGCATTTCCCCACAGTACTCTTTTCATAATTTCCAATCTAAACTAAACTAATTAACCTTATAAAATGATATGCTATTCACAGTAATCTCTAAATTATCGTCCTCAATTTGTGGTCATGTTATAAATTAGTTTAATTCCACCAAAATAAATTTAAGGATTTTTTTTCGTAAAAAAAACTATTCTTTGGTATATGTTGCTTCGTGTGAAGTACAAATTCATGATTTTTTTTTAACATCCATTACTGTTTTCAGCCTATGACCCGGGTCAATTTTTTTATTCAAGTCTTATATTTATCCACTACGGGTTTGCTAGGCCTACCGTAGCTTCACATGCCTTATAATCTAACTTAAGACTAGGACAGGCACAACATCCAGTCCCCAGCCGGCAATTTAGGAATGTGTGGGGTAAAAAAAACAAAACTTTAGTTCTCAAATGCACGAATATAAACATGGCTAAATTTAAATTATAACTTATCATGAATAATATTATAAATAATATTTATTTTTAAATATTATATTTGAAAGTAAAAACAATACTGGCTTTAACTTCGCTTTAACTTCATCATCCATACGATTAAATTCATAGATAAAAAAACTTAACTTTAATACTTTTGAAGGATAGACCATTAAAAAAAGTGTCGTTATAAAGCTTAAAAAATAAGAGAAGCTATTGAAGTGTTCTTTCATTTTGTTTGTAGGATGATAATTGTTCTCTCTCTTTTCTATCAGTATTCCAAACGCGTTGAACATATTTAAAAATGAAGCTAGGAAAATGTTCACTGGTATTGTGGCCGTTAAAAAGGCTGTTATCTCCCTCTACATCACCTAATAATGACAAATAATAGTAATAATAATAATAGATAAGTAATAATGACGCATCCCTCTAAGAGACTCACGTGACCAGACTCACCAAGCGTGCTGGCTATCTTAGTGATAACACTCGAGCTGTGTAAACACTGTAGCTAACACTCACTCCTACTTTTATAGGAAACACCTTATCTGACAACTATAGATCTACTTCCACGTATTCATACGTCAATTCATATGATCTGCAGCTGTCACTATTAATAAATACTATTAATTCTTAAAAAAATAACAATAATTTCCTTAAAATTTTATAATACCCATAAAATAACACTAGAAATATTTATAAGATAACTCTTTTAATATCTATTAAATAAAACTAATAATATATATAAAATATTTTTATAATAACTATATCTATAAAAACACTAATAATAGCCATAAAATAACAATAATAATATCTATAAACCAACTTTTAAAATACCTATAAAATAGCACTAATAATATTTATAAAATAACTCATAAAATAATAATATATATAAAACACTAACAATTCCCTTAAAATAACACTAATAATAATTATAATACATAGAAAATATCACTAATAATATATCATAATAACTTTATAGTAACTGTAAAATAACAATTAATATCTATAAAAACACTAATTATAGCTATAAAATAACCCTATAATATCTATAAAATAACACTAATAATATCTATAAAATAACACAAATAATATATTTTATAAAATAGCCCTAATAATACTAATATTAATAGAATAATATTACGGAAGCAATATTTTATTTATTTTGGCCAATTTTTTTTTGCTATGAACAATTAGAAAATAATCTAACTTTACTCGCGTTCCATTCCACACCACAGTAAAAAAAAACAAGGAGAGAGAAAAAAGGATTAAAACATATTTAAGTTGCGGAAATGTAAAAGTAAATCAAGAAGCTTCCTAACGTACGGACGAGAGAGAGCCGCAGTTTCTCTTTAAGATCTGATACAGGGGTTCATTTCGTCAGAGAAGATGTCGGAGGTGATCCCGCACAACATTGGAGGGGANGGAGGGGGGGGGGGGGGGGGGGGGGGGGAAGCGGAGCGTTTAGGGAAGGTGTGGCGAAGGGGAGAAGGGAAGTCAAATTGGGTTTACATGCTGCCGTGGGTTGTGAAGGAAAAGGGTGGGCGTTGGGGGGGAAGAAGGGGGTCTTTCTACTTTTAGCTCGCATAATCGGGCCCCATCTTCCTTTAGAACAAATTGGCCTCCTTTAGGCTTCGATTAAACCAACGTCACATGCAAAACTATCTTACTTTGTGTTTACAATATTATAAACAAATTAATGCTATCACGACTTTAGCATGGGCGTCCAATTTTATAGCAAAAATAGTACCTAGGATATGTTTTGCACTAAAAAAAAAGCATGGTAACTTATTAAATTATATTAATATATGTGTTACCATCCAAACCAGATTTCAGGACAAACTAGATCGGACTAGGCTGAATTGATACATCCAAAGTGCCTCAGGATGTACTAGTTTAGTCTAGTCTAAATTCATTAATCCTGAAATTTTGGCCTAGCTCATTGGATTAATTAGTATAAGCTACAATTTTACTAGGCCAAACCAGGTTTAGGTTAGGTTAGGTTAGGTTAGGTTAGCTGACAACATTTGCGCGCGAACTGTGAATGACGGAACCTGTCCAAGGTCGATTCATCGCGTGGATTAGGAAGAATGAAAATTAGTACTTCCTAAAAACATCAGAATATATCGTGTTATCCTACAAGTGGTAAGATGTATCAATTTGACTTAGTCCAATCTATTTTGCCGTGAAAATCGAGTTTGGACGGTAACACACACACACACACACACACATATATATATATATACACGCCTTTGATATAATATTATTATTAGCACCACGTCTTACTACCCGTTCGGGTTATACACACTTAAGCTAATGTGTAATGGTAGGGTGATTGTGAGATGAAATGAAGGACCTACAGTTTAACGTGGAATCCGAACCACGGTGAAGGCCTGGCATTCCACACATTCACAAGTTGTGATTTATACACATCTTATCAGAGGTGAAGGAAGGGTTTGGGCGATCATATAAATCTGTGTCGGGACCGAGGATTGAACCCCGAACCCCCAACACAGACGTATGACACCTTATCCCTAGACCGCCCGTTTAACCGACATAATATTAATTACTCTAATCGAGGCGGAAGTATGATGAAGATAACTTTATAGGACATATATTCGTATTAGCATGGAGAAAGCTGGATAATAACACGGTGAAAATCTTTAGTTGAAACACCCTTAGTACACTCAACCAGGATTCGAACCTCCAACACTAGAATGCAAAGTTGAGTCATTAAAGTAGAAATTAAATATTATTTTTTTACAGATACGTCGTCAAAAAGTGGGTAAAAACGGAAACCCTCCATTTCTTCCATCGGTAAAGATTCTTAAAATAGACAGATTTAAAGGATATTGGCATAAACCAGTGGTCTCGTCAGCCGAGGCTTTGTCTTGGGTTTATTGCTAATGACGGGGAAGTTACGGTTTGAATCCCGGCCGAATTTCTTAAATATTTACCCATTTTTTCCTTAGCACAAATATGAGAATACTTATTTAGAAATGCACCTTTCACACCCTTACCCTAATAGTGTGGATTTTCATACCTTATTTCTTCTTCTTAATTCGGTTTGATGTGATTTCTATCGTTGCAGAGCTGGACATGCACGCAGCCTTTCAGCTGGTTAGTATTATTCACACTATCTGGTAGAAATCTCATGCACTAGGGGTGTTCAAATAGTGTGGGGGTCCCCCTTGGCTGCCCACACTGAATTCTTAAGAGCGAGAAGGAAAGAGCCTGCCTGAAAGGTATCTTTACATACCAGAGTTATTTTACATGCTACATTTGACATGGGACCGACGACTTTACTTTCCCTCCGAAGGAAGCTGTGCAACGGATTTTTATCGTTCAAACCCACTTCGGTGACTGCATGGTCTAAGGTGCTACTCTCGCAGTAGACTTGACTGCAGATGACGGAAAGATCGAGATTTGAACCTCGTTTTGGTTGTAATGAGGTTTTAAAAAAAAGAGTTTTCCACCCTCTCTTCACGAAAATGCGGGTATAATTTCTCTAAATATAACCATCCTAAACCCTAAAACCATTAGCGTAATTAGTATATAAGCGTATAACACGATTAGATAGTAAGACGCGGTGCTAAATAAATATATCGTTCAAGTATTATTATTATTATTATTATTATTTAGCACCACGTCTTACTACCCGTTCGGGCTATACGCTAAGTACTAATTGCACTAATGGATTAGGAATAGCGAAGGCTGAATTTAGAGGAAGTGAACCCGCATTTGGGTGAAGGGAGAGTGGAAAACCATTTAGGGAAAACCATCCCCATTTCACCCGACCAAGATTCGAACCTCGATCTCCCCGTCCTCGGTGGTCTAACTCAAAACGACTGGCGCGTTAGCTAACTGCGCCACCGAGGCAGGTATCTTTCAAGGAAAATCCATCGCCTCGTCTGGGTTTAAACCTACAAACATTAGTTAATGAGGCGGGAACTTTAGCTCAGGACTACTAAGATCGAAGAGTAATATGTGGAGCATTTTTAAAAAAATAGGTAGATTGTGTGCAGTTTTCTCCTTACGTAGTTGCAACTTCCTACAGTATCTTGGCTCCATAACTTGGTATTATACTGTTACCAACCCACCTAGTTTAAATAAACATTTAATATATTTATTTTGATTTTTAATATTCGTTTTGTAATAAGAAAAAGTGGCTACCTAGTTCGTCTCGTTTAATACAAGAAACATACTTCGAATTTCTTCCCTAGGCCACACAGAATATTTTCATGTTTCTATTTATTTATGAGTTAAGTGTTTTTTTAATCTAAGTGTTTTACCGGTTCCTTGTTGTATCAGGCTATTTTTAACTCGTTAAAATGAAATCAACTTTAAGATAAATTAGGAGATATTTTGTCTACACGACGAAGTCTTGAATATTTCGATATCACAATCTTGTGTGCATCTTTAAAACTAACTTAGTTATATCATTTTGAACTTAAATATCCAAACTCACTGAATGGAAAGGTAGGTTTATAATATTAAGCTCATCATTGGAACAACCTGTCATTAAAGGTAAGAAAAAAAAAGAGTTAAAAGTCCCATAAANAAAAAAAAAAAAAACCCACTTCGTTTCAAAGTTGCAGACATTTGCATATTATGTTAAAAAAATAGCCGTGAAACACGAGGTTAGATGTACAGTCAAATTTATATAGAATGGTCCTTTTAGAAAATACAAGCTTTTTTTGCTGTCAAGATTGATATTTTACTATATTATTAGTGTTATTTTATAGGTTTTGATAATATTTATCCAAAGTGACAGCTGTTACATACCTTGACGTGTCAACGCATGAACGTATTTATAGTATTTTACTATTAGTATTATTATTATTATTATCACCGCCTCTTACTACCCGTTCGGGTAATATGCACTTACACTAATGTGTAATGGTAGGGTGATTGTGAGATGAAATAGAGGACTTACAATTTAACGTGAGATCCGAACCTCGGTGGAGGCCTGGCATTCCACACATTCACAAGTTGTGATTAATACACGTCTTGTCAGAGGTGAAGGAAGGGTTTGGCAATCAGATAAATCTGTGCCGGGACCGAGGATTGAACCCCGGACCCTCAGCACAGAAGTCTGACACCTTACCCCTAGACCACCAGGTCACCAATGTTTATATAAAGAACTGACTATATGTGAGTATGTAATGTTTGCCGAGAAATCCACCCACTCAAAGAGAGAGAGAGAGATAAGTTCCCCACAGTTCTGTTCCCGTGTGTAGGCCTATTTGAACGTATCAACAGTTGTACCCACCCGCTCTGTCTAAACACTCGGGCTCGGTTGACACTCCACTCCGGGTGACCGGACGTAGTGTTGGTCTTGATCAACATTGACCGAGACGAACCACACCGGATATAGGTAAACGAGGGAGAGAGCCGCGTGTTGATTCACTTGAAGGTAAACGTAGGATAGTCACGAGTCTCTCTCGAGAGAGAGATTCAATACATCCCGCTCAATTTAGGTAAGCGGGAAAAGGTTTTTTTTTTCAGTTTTTATTTTAACACATATTTTGGCCATAATAAATTAAATATTGCTCCAGTAGAACACATAGATCTTAATTTTCTTCACATAGTGATATCAATATTTGTTGAATATATGTCATGAGCATAGAGACATTAGATGGTAAACTTTTTAAACGAAGAGAAAAATTGTCCGATATTTTTTATTATTTTTTAAATTTTAACACTGCGTCTTACTATCCGTTCGGGTTATACGCTTAAGTACTAATTACACTAATGGATTAGGATTTGGGAAGGTTGAATTTAGAGGAAGTGAACCCGCATTTGCGTGGAGGGAGAGTGGAAAACCATTTAGGAAAAACCACCCCCAGTTCACCCGACCGAGATTCGAACCTCGATCTCCCCGTCCTCGGTGGTCTGGCTCAACACGACTGGCGCGTTAGCCAACTACGCCACCGAGGCGGGTTGTCCGATATTCAACAGCTGTTGATATAACTATGTAAATAAAATTAAACTATGTTTCTACCGGAGCATTTTGGACAAAAAAAAAGTTTCATTATAAAAACTGCAAAAATACCGCTCCTGACTCGCGTCTACTTCTTCATCTTCGGTGATATTATAAAGAGGATGCTAATGACAGATAATAAAAAAAAATGCTTTCTGTTCATAGAGAAACAGTGGACAGGTATTTGATAATATATATGTTTATGTTTAGATCTAAAGGAAAGTAGACCCATTAACTTTTTTCATTCAATCTATTTAGCGTGCACTTTCTGAATTACCGAATTTCCATCCAAGTTGGGTATTCTGTGTGAGCTCTTTACTAAATGGTTTCTCAATCTCTCTCCACGAAAATGCTGGTATACTTCCTCTAAATTCAACTTTCCTCTTCAATAACCCAATGGCATAATTTAATTTATAGGCGTAGCCTATAGCCCAGACGGGTAGTTAGACGTTGTGTATAGAAAAGATATTTATACATCGTGAGAGTTTTCAAGATAACGACCATAAAATCACTAATTTAAATTGTTTTGAAAATCAGAATGTTCGTTTCTCATATACGTGGTTCCAACTATTGTCTTACCCACGCTCTTTAAGCTCATCATAGTTTGGCGGTAATCAATGAACCCAAGATGTCCGACCTTTCATAAAACGAGTTTACAGCTTGGTTGAATAGGGGGCGACCTTGCTTGCCTCATGTCGTCATGTAACCGAGAGACAAATGACCGCAGGGACTTACGGAGCCCCAGGGCAATGACAGCCCCTTCCCCCCCAAGCCCTCGGCTCACATCAACTACCTTGTCTTATAGCGTCCCTCCTCCTTCTCTTTCAAGGGAACAAACACTTTTCCAACACGGTATTTCTTACTGTGAATCCACACGTTCGATGATAAATAAGAATGTAAACTTTGTCACGCGATGATTTCTAAACTAATCATCAGCGTTGTCCCCTCGGTTTGAGTTGAAATAATTTTCGCTTTCTCTATTTTTTTTTCGTATTTTTTTTCTCTCTATTTCTTAGTAACCTTTCGGGTTAATACTCATTTTATGGCAACATGAGTTCCAAAATTTATTGCCGCACTTATAAAAGTACGCCACCTATCCCTATCTTGAGCTAATTCCATCCAGTCCACCTCACTACATCCTATCACTTTCTTGAGCTATTTACATCCAGTTCACCTCATTACATCCTATCCCTATCTTGAGATAATTCCATCCAGTACACCTCATTACACCCTATCCTTATATTGATCAAGTTCTATCCAGTCCACCTCATTACGCCCTATTCCTATCTTGAGATAGTTCTATCCAGTCCACCTCATTGTTATCTCTTTCAGGTCAATTCTAATGTTATCCTCCCATCTATCTGCCTCTAGGTCTTCCCAATGGTCTCTTCCCATTGGGTTTACCAGTTAATACCCTAAGCACGGGCTATACGCATACATTAATTACTCTATTAGAATAGGGGCGAAGAAGGTAAAATTTAAGAATAAATATACCTGCATTCACGTGGAGGAAACTACACCCTTTTAGGATTACCACCCTCAATACACCCGACCTGGATTCGAATCGCAATACACCCGTCATCATCAATCCAGTATAACACGAGAGGGACGCCTTAGACTATGCTACCACTGATGTGGGTCCTTCTAGTGTTTCTACGTGACTACATCTGCCAGGAAGAACCAATCAACTATCAAAAATTGACAGACCCAATCATTGCCAAGGTGCCTTCAATGTGAGATACAAGCAGACATTTGCGTTTACTGTTTGAGAAAAAAAAACACTTGTGAAATGGATAGCACGTGTGTCTGTTTTGATTTTATTTCAAGACACAACGTAATCACTTTAAAGCCTCCATCTTGACAGTACCTTTAAATAGATGTTTATACACTATAAAATAAGATATTTTTATAATCAGATTTTTCTAGTATGCGTCGCAAAGGATCGTGGGTCAACATACATCTCAACAATCGAATGACTTAATCCACTCAAGTAGATTATGCTCTCTATTTTTTTGGCTTACTTGTGAATAAAGCTTTGTAAAAATCCATCCGCGTGACAGTGTGGTTAGTAGAGATGAACATTTTACACTATATTTAAATATAAAATATTCCCACAGTGGTAGCTTGCGGCCTGATAAATAAGGTAAGATGGCACCTGAAGCCTATTTACATTTTTACATAAAGCCATCAAATAGGGTTTTGGGGGACGAGTGGGAGCTCAGAAGTTTTTAGAAAATACTTAATGTACTCTTGTGTATGAAATGATTAATTGATTAATTACCAATTTACCCACTATTAAATTATTGTAAGCGAATAAGTCAAGTGAACTGAATCGTTTTAATAGTATGTTTTGCATCCCATATTTGCTTTAAGTTGGATATAATTAATTATTTACGTGACTCGCATCGTTGTCCGAATGGTCCAAGCCATTATTCTCGTATTAAACGGGCCTGCCAATGACGGGGAGGTCCAAGTTCGAATTACGGTCGGGTCTACTGGGGCTGGTTTTGCCTAAATGATTTCCCACTATCCTTCCACGCGGGTAGATTATCTCTACAATTCTTTCTTCCTCATCCCTATCCCATTAGAACAATTATCACGTATGCGTATAACTTGAACAGGTAGTAAGACGCTGTTTATATATANTATATATATATATATATATATATATATATATATATATAAAACGTTGTCTTAGATTATGGTCCCACCCAAATTCGTCTTTTGCTTGAACACTCAAGGAATGTCACAAAATTCCTCTTATGATTTTTCCAAGAAGACACATTAATTACAAGAAGTAAAATGCCTTTTCAATAGACAGTAACCAGTAAAAGTCAATAATTGCCATAAAGGTTATGTCGAATTGTCTTTTATAGCAAATGTAATAAAAAAAAGGTTACTTTGGTTTACTAGCCTAATGAAAATATACCACTAGGATATCGAATAAAACTCACTAATGGACGGAGACGTTATTACACCATGTAGACATATTTTGTTCTAAAAACATTTTTACTCACGATTTTAGCACGTATGAACGTTTATGAAAGTTGATTTAATCACTCATTAGTTAATGAAATCGCTATAGCTAATACACGTTTAGCCATTATATATGGTAATAGCTTTGATTGAGTTATTATATTCGTTCATAAAACATAAATATATAAAAAAATTTACAGAGAATAAAGCATGTTTATGTGCTCACTTTGAAAATGAAATCAATTCATTATGTCTCGACTAACAATATAACGTGACGCTGTGAACTTATATAAAGTAAGAGGTTCGAGTGTATAAAAAACCAGAACTGAACCAAAAATCTTTAAATGGGAATCTACACTATTGATTACTTCATAAAAAGGTTTAACTAATATTTGCAATAGGGTTATTTACCTATCCTAAGGTAGGAGGTTAGAGAACTTCAGAAAAGGACGGTGTTTATGCATTTTTTTAGACGAATATTTATTTGGTAAAAAAAACTCGAGTAGAAACATAGAGTTTAATTTTCTTCACATGGTGATATCAACAGTTCTTGAATATCTGTCAAGGGTGTTCTGGAATTTAATGACAACGTTTTCTCTTAATTTAAAAGGTTTGTTATCTAATGCTGCCTGCTATGCTCATGACAGATATTTAACATCTGTTGATATCACCATGTGAAGAAAATTAAACTCTATATTTATACTTGCGCAATATTTTATTTATTTTGGTCTAAAAAAGTGTTTTTCTATAAAAACTTCAAATACACTGACTGACCTTTTCTCGCGTCCCCTACAAGCCAACCTTAATAAGTAGATTATTACAATCATAAAGGAACTAAAAGCAACATATCGGAATCTTTACGATAAATGTTTCGACGAATGACTAGACAATATTATATTTTTTACCCAGATCCTTTCATGGGACCCTCTATGGATGACCAATTTGAACCTCCTCATTGGCAATAAATATACACCACAAGTAGCCTTACGACCCCACAATACATTAAGTCTACTGACCTTTTTACAAATGGTATATATTGCAGATAGTTATATCATTTCTTTTCTGTGTAGATCTTCGCGACTTAAAAAGAAAAACCTCATTTCTGAATCACATAAATATAATATTTCCTTTTGTTTGTATAATATTTTAACAATTATTACTTTTACCCGCATCAATGACCAAATGGTCTAAAGCCTCACTCTCGTGTTGGGCTGGTCTGCTGATGATAGGGAATATTGAGTCTCGAATCCTGGTCAGGTACCTTATGGGTGAGTTTTCCTAAATGGTTTCCCATTCTTCTTCTTCTAAGAAAATGCGTGTAGATTACCTGTAAATTACTTCCTTACTCATTTCTGTCTCATTATGTTATTTATCACATATGCGTATAAGCTGAACTGATAGTAAGATGCGGTGGTAAAAAAAATACTTTTGAATTGTTTGAACAGAATTACTACAAAATCACGTAACCCTCAATGATAGCATTTGATTAGGGAGTTAATTATATGTCCATTCATGGTAGTGTTGATACGTCTCCCACCTGAAGGGCGAGATGCTAAAAAAAAAGGGCCGATAGTAAAAACATAACTATCGATTAGCAGGTGGAAGCTGAGCCAACTCAATTAGCTTGGAAAACATTTATTTTGATAGCACAAACTTGAGGGTCTGGTGTTTGATTCTTGAGGAGGTCCTGGTAATCCATTAATCATTCGATTATATATTTGGTTCTACAAACTACAAGTTAAAAACATTAATAATAATAATAATAATCAGGGCCTGGATAATATCAATAATAATAATAATAATAATCAGGGCCTGGATAATATCAATAATAATAATAATAATAATAATAATAATAATAATAATAATAAAGCAGGGCCTGGATTTTTATGAATTTAAATGGGTATTTTTCAGAAAGGAAAATTATCCAAACGGTCGCCAGATTCTGGTTAGTTAGTTCTATGTTAGGTTTAGAGAGTCTATTTGATTTCACACCCTCATATTCACTATCAACAACACTTCATCTCATCGGGACATGAAATGAGCCCTCCACGGTAAGGATGTACAATTAGTATATTCGGGTGTCCCTTGGGCAACGGTACATTTAGCACTGGCTAATCTTTCCACAAACTGGGTAACGAGTGATGTAGCCCAGAAATGCTTGGATAATTAGTTAAAATGATTTAAAAAATTAAATTTACAAAAATATAAACAAAAACTTGGAAAGAAGACCAAATAGACCAAATAAACTATTTACAAATTTTATAGTAAAATATATATGAATGCTATAAAAGGTTTTTAGCTATAAATTCTTCCATTTCTTTCAACATTAACATTTATTCACAAATACCTGCTTCAGAATCAATAGTTACCCTCTTACATAGAAATATTTTCAGCTTATTTGCAAGGTTTTACAGAGATTTGAGTTTTCTAGCCACAACACTAAAGAATGTACATAGTTTATTTGAATCTTACATTAGATTTTGAGTTTCACATATGTGTGATGAAAAATATCATGTTTTATTATACATGAATTTACAAAACATCGATATTGTTCAACATAAAAGCCTATTAATAAGTAAAAATAATATCTAGATAGTGAAAATATGACCTATAAATACAAAATGACATACAATACTAAAAAATGGCCAATTCATGTATACAATCAAGACATCACGAATGGAGCTTATGTTCACATGGGCGTCTTCTGTGATGTACCAAAAAAAAATAGCATTTTTGATACTAACTTTACGAATCAGATTGTTGCATTAACCTCACAAACATTTTGAGAACTCCTCTGTAGTTAAGCCTGTTTTACCTAGAGAGTGGCAACGTAACCATTAGAAGTCCCTTTCTCACTTTTACAGTGCTACAAGGTTTAATGGTCCCTGAAGTAGTTGGGCGTCCATCCACCTGTAGCGCTCGCTGTACACCATGTTACCATAGCAACACATACTCTTAGGAGTTACTACTGAGACATGGGGAACACAAAGCTGATTTGGCAAGACAATGTTGAGAAAAGATTTTCAACAGCAGGAAAAAAAAAACTACTGTATTTTTACTATAATTCATAAATGTTTTAATTAGGCGTTGACCTACACCTGTGGATATGAAGACAAAGGTATCAGTCTCGTCTAGACTGGTTGTAGGTGACCAGGAAGCTGAAGCTTGAATCCCGGCGAGTATACTGAAGGAATTTTTGCTAAATAGTTTTCAACTCTAGCGCCATTTCAATGCGGGTACACTTTCTTAAGTAGTTACCTTACTTATATCCTTTATATATAGCTTTCAATAACCCAATATATATATAATTATATAGTAATATTATATACCCATAGCTCAGTCGGTAGCGTGTCTGCCTACTACTGAGATTAGGGTCCCGGGTTCAATTGCCAGCATGGTCGAAAATTTATCATTGATGAGAATATTGGTTTATCCGTTCATATTGATAAATTAACGGCCGGGGATTGGATGTTGTGCCTGTCCTAGTCTTAAATTAAACTATAAGGCATATGGATCTACGACAGGCCTAGCCAGCCGGTAGTGGAAAATATATGGCTTTATTAAAAAAAAACTAACCCAGGCCACAGGCTGGAAACATTAATGGATGTAAAGTAAAGTAAAAGTATATAGTATGGCTAAATATAAACTTCATGGCATCAGCCCACAAACGAGCTATACCAAACGACCACATGTTGACGAAGATAATGCCAACATTTGCCGAATCCTCCTGGCGTTAGTTTAAGTTTTCTAAACCGGAGCCGCTACTTTTTTTTTATTCAAGTGTCTCCTCACGAGGCTGAGTTTGACCCTGTTCCAAAACAAATTATGTAAGCACCGGGGCTCGTACCAGGGACCTCTGGATCTGTATTCAGGAGCTCTTACCCCTAAACAACAGAGGTAGTCATAATTAAATATATATATATAAATAAACATATATCATTAAATACACATAAGCTTGTGTGAATATATTAAGTGCACACAAGGATATTAGAAACGTGATAATATATAAGTATGTGTTTGATATAAACCTGATTGGCAGCCACCTAATGTTTAATAATTCCACTACTAAACATTTTTTTTACGATTGGTTCTAGACAGATAAGATACAATTATCCCACTGTCTTCAAAAACAGAAATTTTAAAAATTGTCTCGAGTTTAACGCAAACATAAAACGCCTGTTCCTTTAATACACCGATCATATAGTAAAAATATACCAGGAATTAATATTTATAATGGTTACGGAACTCGAAAAACAACTCACCACTTGGTAGGCCAAGATGATTAAAAATTCAAATAATTTATTCTTACCTAAAAAAAGGTGTTTTATTTCACTAGAATTAATTTATTTTTTATTGTCTAGAAACAGCATGAAAGCAGAAAGTTACCCCTTTTTTCATCCTTCTAAAGTTACAAACACCACAAGAGAAGGGTTTTCAAAATTTAACACTAAAACTTTTTATTTTATAAGCTTTCGCTTGACTTTATTTGACAATAGATTTCCACCTTGGTAAATCACAACTTTCTTGGCCCAAGCGTACTTTGTTATTCTATAAAGTTGTGTTTAAATCTACCCTCAATAACATTTAAATAAAGACGCAGATCTCTCTCTTACACACAAACACTTTGTGGGATAAATTTACAGCTATTGGGTCACTAAAATATACAAATGTGAATGAGAATTGGCTTAAAATTCAGTGCACAAACTTTCTTATATTAATACATTACCTAATATATCATTTTGTTCAATTATTTTACCGTATGTAATATATAACAAATACAAAAGTGTTCAAATATTCTAACATTAAAACATAAGTTATTCAAGAAAATCCCAAATTGATTTGACTTATTCAACAATGTCAAGACCCGCTTCAGTGGTCACTTGGTCTTAAGTGCTACTCTCTAAGTATATTATACCGCCGATAACGGGGAGATCGAGGTTCGAACCTAGTACGGGTGTACAGAGGGTTTTTTCAAAGTGGTTTTCCACTCTCTCTTTTCAGGCAAATGAGGGTACACTCTCTAAATATATCCTTCCTAATCCCTAAAAACATTAGCGTAATTAGTACATAAGCATATAACCCAAACGGGTAGTAATAAATGGTATTAAAAAAATGTAAAGAAAAAGTCATATATAAATATTTTTATGTAAATAAAAAATTACCAAACGTTTAAAAAAAATTTGTATTCAAATTCGTAAGTCATTTGTATAGTAGAGAAACATTTATAATTATAAAGTATAAAAACTTATCAATCCATTTAATTGAACGCGAATCACGTGAAAGTCAACTTTTACCCCACCAATCCCCAATTTTGTAATTACTTCTATAAACATTTAGATTACTTTGGCAAATTTGAGAAAATACATTATATATATGTACTATATAAAATTCTTTTAATTGCGTTCTATAAGGAAAAAACCGACGTTAAAAAAATTAATCACCCATGGCCCAGAAATGATGGCCTTGCCATAGATAGAAAATACATATTTGCTGTACTCTATGTGTGTTCTTTGTTTTTTATGTTATTTGTCTAAACAAACGCCATTATTTAGATTTTAAATGCCAAGAGTTGTCACACATCTTATAATTATTTCTCTTTAGTGTGCACCCTACCTATTTACTCTAAAAAGTTGGGGGGGTGCAACTTTATATGACAAGCAAAATAGCATGAAACAACAATTTATTACATGATAATAAATACATAATATTTGGTTACAGATACAATAGGTTTATATGGTTTTGATTCTCTATACAAGGGAATACATTATTAAACATCGATTCACACTGGCTGGAGCCTGGCTCTGTGGCTAACATACCTAGCTTTCCCCCATTGCATTACGTGTCGGCAACACCCGACTAAAGACAGCATTAAATTCGTCTGGGACGAATTGGGGTTATTTCTTGGAACGTCGTGCCCTCAGAAAAATAAAGCAGCCTGTATACGGTCTCCCCACAAAATGTAAGTCCCTAAAAGGACGATAGCAGTCACCATACAGGTTGACCTAACTTGGGATCCAGTTCCAAATTAATAAGCAAGGTGTTCGCCATTAAGACAACCACACCAGCTGGGGCGGAGCTTAAGCCACCCATACCAAACTATATAATTCAAATGCAACCATGCGGGCCTGGGAGGTCCCGCGCAAGCAAAAGGAACAGAATAAAAGTGGGTAAGGTAACGCCACAAGGCGACAAGAGAGGTAGGCTCCCTATCGCTGGCCAAACTGACCCAAATAGGTCATAGTCAATACCTAGCCGCTCCCCTTTTCTCAAGAGCATACGTTCCCTTTTGAAAACAACCCAATAAGGGGAAACTAGTAACTTATTAACAATGTCAGCAACACCTTAACAATTAGGCCGGTGCGTTCACTCTTTACTAGTCAACACGCTATACAGACAAAAGGCCGGCTTATGACCAATAACATTAACTAATATACAACCCCTATACACTAATAATACAGCTCGGTTCCTTCATTCGACACATACTACCTATCCAGAATACCTAACACCTAATAAATAAAACAATTAACCTAAAACATTAACTATACTAAGTTGGACCCTAAGTGGGCACATATATGCTAGGAGCATATGTAGCACATTTATTCCGAAGCGACCTGTCGCCCCCGTGGGAGCCAAGCAGACCTGAGTTTACACCGCCCACACTATGACAAGACCAACCATAGGTCCCGTAGAAATCCAGCTAGCGCTGGATCACAGTCCCGCTAGCCGGTCCACAATACCTCAACTTCACTACGACTGGTACCACGCTTTTAGTTGAGTCGAGTAGATACTACCCCGCCCGAGCCTCCTCCAAGTTGGTCGGGTTGAACTGGCCCGTTCGGGAAGGGGTGACGGCCGGGTGTAGTGTTAGCCTGTAGATCTCCAAAATCGGCCCGTACGGCAGAAAGGTGCAATGGTGTGAAGTGCACCATCAGTTGCAACGTCGGATGGATGGAAACCGCCTGTGGTGGGGGCTAACTCTTTAGAACCCTGTATCCTTCTCCATGCGATCGCCATAGCGCCCTGCTGAGTCAGCTCCGGTCCGCTACTATATGGGTTAAGACAACAAAGATTAGATCACCGAACAGCTCCAATAATCTAGGTCGTTGTCTGGCTTTCATTATACTATACTTTTATCTTGAGGACACTCTCGGCCTGAATAGAAGTAGGGAAAGACAAAGAAGAGGGGAATACAAGCGCCAACCGCGCTTCAGCAAGCCTGCGCAAGGAGAAGTGCGCCGACAAAAGGGGTGGGGGTGGGGCGGCACATGCGTAGAGAGTAGAGATTGATTCACATTATCTTGGTCAGGAATCGACCCCGATAACTTCACTCAGAAAGCCAATCGATATATGAAAATAAATGTAACACACGATGAGATAGATTCTCTTGTGCGAGCAAATAGGCATTTGCTCGGCACAAGTGAAATAAGTGCAGGATGGATTTGTTCTCAGGCTGGCAGTCAGAACACAATCATCCTTAGTGTATCAATACTATCTTATCTTATCTGGGACCGGAGTAAAACCAAACCAATATTGGGCGGAGAAAGCTTTCCAATACAGCAGTGAGCTCGGCCATGTTTCTTTTATTCCATACAAATTGGAAAGGTGTTGGTCAATCTAAATTAAGGAAAGCTAGTTTCAAAGTGATTATTTGTGCTTTAATTGTGTTTTGTTTATGGAAACGCTATCAATATTTTTGTAAAAAAAACGAATTCACGTCCATAATGAGAACATTAAGTGCAAATGATAGTACTACCAAGAAAATATTATTTTGGAACGAATTCTTTGACGTACCGAACTTCGGATTTGGTTTAGGGCAGTCACCTTTCTTGGAAGCGGGCTGCCCTGTCACCAACTGCTTCTTATCCAACAGAGAATACGTGACGACTAATGTGGATGATTTCGACGCGATATTATTTCACTTGTGGCTGTATCCGAGCGAAGGAGATGAAATAATGGATGGACTAATAGTGAACACTGAGCGTTACTCCATTGTATATCCAAGGAAACCCCATCAGAGGTATGTACTATTCCTGCTGGAACCACCTGGGACATATTTATCCGATCTTAAGGACCTACCAAACTTCTTCAACTGGACAATGACTTATAGATATGACTCTGATATATACAGACCTTACGGTTATTTCCGTCCCCTCAATGGTAGCTCCAAGATGGTCGATCCCAGAGAGACGTCTGTCCAGTGGAAACAGCCCACGATGTCCTCAGATGCGCTCGAGGAATATCTGAACCTCTCGAAGAGGAAGACCAAATTAGTGGCGTGGTTTGTGTCTAAGTGTCGGACCCAAGGGAAAAGGGAGGAATTTGTCGAGGATCTCAAGAAACACGTCCAAGTGGACGTGTACGGAAGTTGCGGGTCAATGAGCTGCTCAAGGTCACGTGGCGGAGAATGTTTTCAAATGCTGGATCAAGACTACAAGTTCTACCTTTCTTTCGAGAACAGCTTGTGTCAGGATTACGTCACAGAGAAACTGTTCAGGTAAAGTTTAAGACATCATTTAAGATCAGTTATATAAATAAAATTGGTTGTGGATTTGTGTGTTTATGGATAGGCCTATATGTGTTTGGGTTTTGGGTTCGTTTATTTGTGGGCTAGTGGGTTTGTGTGTCTGTAGAAGCTATCATTTTCTGAACAAGAAACCTAGACTGTTGGCATACGTACCAAGGGGAATCTGAGGGTAGACACCTTGGACGTATTTATTATATTTTAATTGCTTCTATTGCGAGATTGATGCCTTGAAAACGTGTGAAACAGCCACTCTATTTGAATCTAATTGATTATTGAATTAATTATTTATTGTTTTTCTGATTACCTTAAGAAATATCAAATTCAAATCCAAAGAGAAATTACAGAAGATTACATAAAGTCGTTTGTTTTTATGGTTTGTTTGGTAGTTTTCATTTAATTTTTTTTAGCACCACATAAATGTAAGTTTACCAACTATGCAAATGAGTTAAGGATGAGGAAGGTTGAATTTATAGGTAATGTACTCACATTTGAGTGGAAGGAGAGTGGAAAACCAGTTAGGAAAAACCACCGACAGTACACCCTACTGGGATTCGAACCCCAATCTCCCTGTCATCGGCAGTCTAGTCTACTGAGAGAGTTATGCCTTGGACCACGCGACCACCGAAGTAGGTCATCTAACATTAACGAGTAAATATTTTTTCTTTGCTAAATACTTAAGGGTAACTTGAGATGTGGAGTTTCGGATTTAAAAAAAAAATATATAGGATCCGGGACTCTTCCAAGGGGACGAGGCAGTGGAAAGTTTGGCTGGTTCCCAAAGACGGACTCCCGTCGTGGTCCTCCTACCCCTCAGTTTTAAGTCTTCCTTTCCAAGACAACTTGCAACTTTGTTGTTGACACTCTTATACAACTTGACGACTGTATAACAACAAGGTAATTATTTACTTCATAGGCTGAGTTAGACATTCTACCCACACTAACTGATGACGCTTGTGCAACACCTGATACATAATACATTAATTAACAATATAAATAATTCTAGGTACTTACAATATACTTTAGTGTAAGGCCGGTGACAGACTGACGTTTTGGTCGCGCTTTGGTCGCTGCGACACAAACGCCGCGACTAGGTCGCTATAGTATATTGCATTGTTTCATATGAGAGGGGTCGCTACGCCTAAGAAACGCTCCCGATCGATGTTTTCAAATCTGTCGCAAGTCTGAACCCTCTCATATGAAACAATGCGATACACTAAAGCGGACTGGTCGATGCGTTTGTGTCGCAGCTATCAAAACGCTACCAAAATGTCAGTCTGTTACCGGCCTAAATGAAAAATATACATAATTTTCATCAGATTTCTATTAAATTTATTGTATTCAAATTACTATTTGAGTTCATCATTATTTTTATTTGTCCTATCCAAATTATGCGTGCCCAACACTTAACATTTTATTTTATTTAACATCAGCGGTAGTAAATAAAGGATTCCCATAAACTTATAACAGATAACATATTAATATTTAACATTCCATACTACAAATTTAGTAATATTTTTGTAAGAAGGATTTTTTCGAGAAAAAATCCCAAAGCTATTTTTTTTATTAATAATGATCTTATTTTACAAGTTTTTTTTAGCAACGTGTCTTTCTAACTGTTCGGGTAATACGATTATATACTAATTACGCTTAAGGTTTTAGGGATTAGGAAGGTTATATTTAGAGGGAGTGTACTCACATTTGTTTGGAGGGGAAGTGGAAAACCATTAAAAAAACCGTATACGTGACCGAAATTCGAAACTTGATCTCCCCATCATCAGCAATCTAGTTTACAGCGAGAATAGCGCGTTAGACGATGCAGCCACCGAAGAGGGTTTTCAAGATATTAATATTCTCTTATATGTGTTAGTATTATCTATAAAAAATGTGACATATGCAGATCACATGAATTAACGAATACGCATTTGGAAATTGTTTTAGTACATATTTTAACTGTCAAAATTTTCTTTCTAAGTAAGTCAGACTGAACAAATATAAACACTGAAGTTCAATTACTTCAATATTGAAGTTCAAGCTATAAAACATGTAAGCTTACGCAGAGTGAACTAAAACATATCCTTAACAAATTTTAACTGAATTCAGTACCTAAACATTTAAATTATTTTAAATTAGCTTAAAATAACTTACTAAAAAATTAAATGTGTTTGGTCTCAAGTATTTCTATCCGTCCGGGATACCTGCACATTAGGATAGGAAACTTGACTTCTTCATAAGTGACAAACCAAATGAGATGAGTTTATTCCTGAACTAATCCAACCAATGCTTGTTGTACAATGTACATACATACATACATACATAGATGTTCATCGTAAAAACTAATGGACAACTGCACAAAGAACCTTTCTTTTCACCTTTTATGACTTAATGATGAAGTTCAATCGATGCTAAATTATGTGTCTATGTAGATATTTTCAGAAAGTACAAACTTTTATATGGGTTGAAACAGAAATATCCGCAGTTGAACTCCTTTTACCGAGGCACATCACTGAAAGTGGAGTTTATGAGAAAAGAGCACACTTCTATTTAATTACTCTAAAGCGTAACGTTGGGGCTGTATAATATTAAGACAACAACATTTGAACAATAAAGTTAGAGATACA
Source organism: Timema genevievae (assembly GCA_902155825.1). NCBI lineage: Eukaryota > Metazoa > Arthropoda > Insecta > Phasmatodea > Timematidae > Timema > Timema genevievae. The sequence goes on along the minus strand of CABFWO010001545.1, from coordinate 134,206 downwards.
AAAAAATATTCATATTTTGTACTCACATAAATACTAGTTTATTTTTGAAAAAAAAACAAAACAAACCTTTGTCCGATTAGAGAAATATATCCGGCAGACTTATTTCCATGCCAGCGTATTCCACTGGCTTCCCTGACTGAAACAGAAATTTCAAATTAAAGCTCAAATCCTGGAATGATGGACACAAGGATATTTTTTTTCCTAAATGGTTTTTCACTCTTCCTTCACGCATTTAGAGTTACATTTCCTCTAAATTATACCTTCCTCATCCACAACCAATAGTGTGATTAAAGGCAGATAGAGGAGACAGGAAGAAAGATGAGGTGCAAAAAACACATTAACTTGAGATTTAATTATTAATTTAATTTAATAAAATTAGATGAAGTTGACACTGACAATCCTTCTTTGCGCCGCAGTATAATGAGACACAACGTAGTCCCGGTGGTATATGGCGGTGCGGAATACGGACGCTTGGCGCCGCCTGGTTCCTTTATCGACGCCCGAAGTTTTCCTGACGCCCGTAGTCTGGCGGAGTTCCTCAGACACCTGGACAAGACACCCGAGGAGTACGCCCGATATTTCTGGTGGAAGGCGCACTACGGCGTGGCCAACAAAACGGCTCCATTCATCCTCTGTCAGTTGTGTCAGAAGCTGAATGACCCAGGACTTCAACCCAAGACGTATTCTGATATCCACCAGTGGTACAGCGGTCCGGACGTGTGTCGCGAACCTCACCAGTAAACCAAGACGTTGTGAAGCTCACCAAATCTAGTTGGAAATCAGGATATAACTTAATTTTTAAATCTCTTAAAAGGAACCTACATTGGCGGGACTACATGTCAGTCTTATATAGCTGGTTTAGATGATAGTGATGAGGCCTGGGTTCGAATCCATGAAGGGTGTATTTAATCTGATTTATCCTTGATATTTCCTGACAATACTTTCACGCAGATGCAGTTACATTTCTTCTAAACCCTTCCTTACACATTCATATCACTGTAGTGTAGTAAAGGTAGAGATGCAGAGAACGCGAGTGAAGATAAGTTTTTTTACAGTTTTCATACACAAGACTTTATTTTTGTGCTAAAATAAATCAACCATTTTCCCAGTAGAAACATAAAGCGTTTAATTTTTTTCACATGGTAATATCAACAGTTGTTGAATATCCGTCAAGGATGTCCTGGAATTTAATAACAACTTTCTATCTTCATTTAAAAAGTTTGTCATCAAATGCCACTGTGATCATGACATATTCGACAACTGTTTATGTCACCATGTGAAGAAAATTAAACTCTTTATGTTTCTACTGGAGCAATATTTGGACATGAAAATTACTAGTATTAATACGAAAGTTAATTTAAGAAAAATACTAAAGATTAGAAATGTCTCATTTGAGTGTCCGCAAATTGAAACAGATGTTCGATCCTTCACAAGAAACACAGAACCGAGAACCTCTACAAATTAGCTCATCAACCTTTATGGTATAGATTACGCTGTTAAAGAATCGATATTAATTATTATAAACTAATAAAATATTGTGATCCACTTGTTCAGAAGAGAGCTATTCTAAAAATAAAATTTTATTTACGTAAAGAAAATCTACTGTGGTTTCTAAGGTGATGGAATCCGTTTGGCCAAATAAAAATGAAAAATATAAGAATTTACAGAAAATACGTAAGTAAATGATGTTAAGCTCTATTATATTTAAAGATAAAGTAAAAGGTGCTAGAAATTTGGTTATACTGCTGAACATTCCTTCTCAATCAGGCTCACTATAGTGTTTAGGAAAAAATCTGATTAGTAAGTACAGGGTTTTATCTAATCTATTTCAAGATAATTCATGATAGTGTATATCAGTAAATGATAACAATACCAATTCATTCTACCCATAAAGGTCAATATGTCTATACTTATATTATGCAGAGAATTTGAAATTTGGGAATATAAATCATGGAAACGTGTTTGTAAGGGGATTGTGTTTTTTAATTTTTATATGTTATCAATATTAATTGAAGCGAACAAAATTAACATTTAAGCCAGATTTAACCATCGCAATCAATGCGAGCACCAAGAAAATCTTATTTTGAAACAATATCTTCAAAGAACAAAATCTCGGGCTAGGTTTAGGGCAATCACCTTTTTTGAAAGCGGGCTGCCCTTCAAACGACTGTCACAGAACATGACGTAATGACAAATGTGGACTATTCCGATGCGATATTATTTTACTCAGGGAAGTTTCCTAATGAAGGAGAAACAATCATAGATGGCCGAATTGAGAGTACCAGTTTTTTTTCTTTCTTGGGCGTATCCAAGGAAACCTAATCAAAACCTCCTGGAACATATTTATCCAATCTTAAGGACCTACCAAACTTCTTCAACTGGACAATGACTTATAGATATGACTCTGATATATACAGACCTTATGGTTATTTCCGTCTCCTCAATGGTAGCTCCAAGATGGTCGATCCCAGAGAGATGTCTGTCCAGAAAGAAGTGCAGGTGGACGTGTACGGAAGTTGTGGGCCGCTGAACTGCTCAAGGTCACGTGACGAAGAATGTTTTCAGATGCTTAGTAATGACTACAAGTTCTACCTTTCTTTCGAGAAGAGTCTGTGTCAGGATTAAGCCACAGAAAAACTATTCAGGTACAATCTAGAATTTTAAATATAATTTTAAGTTTGTTACAATATTCTTTCCTTCCTTGAAGTATTAACAATATTTCCAAAATATCTCCTTAATATTCCGAATTTATTATTAAAATATTTTACCTAACGTAACAATTTGATATAATTTTTGTTTTACTTTAGTTACTAGGTAACTTATATTATCTCTCTCTAAACCTATAGTTTTGGTAACTGATTACATTTCTGTACCGTTCACATGTAAGTATAAACGTCTTACATTTAATATTGAGTGAAATTACTTATTTTCACTCTATGTTTTTATTGGGTTTTGGGATCCTGACTATCGTTAAAAAAAACCTTTAAAAAAATAGAGACTGGTTCAATTTAACAATAAGATAGTGTATTTTGCTAAACTGTTTTAGCTCTGTATTAAGATTCAAACTATTTCATACTTTTAAATTCGGTTATATGCAACATTTAAATTTATATAAATAATACTTTAGTAATATATATTGTATCAATAACGTTTTCCAAAACTTTCCAAGTAGAATCAATATTTATGAGGACTGAAATGCGGTATCCATAAGATTCAAACTCTAGAATGATAGCCCATCTTGTTAATCCAGGGTCATGAAATACAACATAATACCGGAAGTGTATGTGGGAGTGGATTACGAAGAGTTTGCCCCCCCCTCCCCCGGTTCTTACATCGACGCCCGTAGCCTGGCGGAGTTCCTCATGCACCTGGACAGGACACCCGAGGAGTACGCCCGATATTTCTGGTGGAAAGAGCACTACGAGGCGGTTGACACACCGGAAAACCTCGCTCTATGTCAGTTGTGTCAGAAGTTGAACGACCCGGGACTTCAACCCAATACATATTCATTCCGATGTCCATCAGTGAAGTGGTACAGCGGTCCGGAAGTGTGTTGCGAACCTCACCAGTAAACCAGGATGGTGAGGAGGTAGCCAACGACTATAGAGTGCTCTGCGAGTCTCCAAATTACATCACCAAGAGGACTCACACTTCGGTCGAATACTCCTTATATTAGAATGTTGAATTGCCCATTTCGGTGGTCGAATGGCTTAAGGCGTTACTCTCGCAATAATAATAATAATAATAATAATAATATTTAGCACCGCGTCTTACTACCCGTTCGGGTTATACGCTTAAGTACTAATTACGCTAATGGATTAGGAATTGGGAGGGTTGAAATTAGAGGAAGTGAACCCGCATTTGCGTGGAGGGAGAGTGGAAAACCATTTAGGAAAAACCACCCCCAGTTCACCCGACCGAGATTCGAACCTCGATCTCCCCGTCCTCGGCGGTCGGGCTCAACACGACAAGCGCGTTAGCCAACTACGCCACCGAGGCGGGTCTCTCGCAATAGACTGGACTGCTAATGATGCTGATATAGAGGCTCCAATCCCGGTTGGATGTGCTGAGGGTGGTTTTCCTCCCTACATCCACGCCAATGCTCAAATCTCCCCATCATCGGTGGTCCAATCTATTGTGAGCGTGACGCCTTATTTGACCACCAAACAGGGTGACATCTAATTTAAAAATAAATTTAAATCTAGACATAAAGTTTTTCATAACTTAAATTATTTTATAGTAAAAATAAAGGGGTGTACAGAATGATTTTTCTCCACACAGTGTCATATAAAAGCATTACTTAGTAACTAACCTAGCCTCGTACAGTATATAACTTATATTATACATTAATTAAAAAAGTCTTATAAGTATATTAATAATAAGGAGCGTTTAAGTGTACCCTTATTTACATGGAGGGGGAGTGGAAAATTATTTTGGGAAAACCACCCTCAGTATACTACCCCAGATTTTAACTTCGATATCCCCGTCATCTGAAATCTAGTCCACCTTGAGAGTATCGCGTTTGACCTCGTGGCCACCGAAGCGAATATTTTCATTTGGAAAGCTGGTGTTTGATTTAGTCGTGTGCATTCATTAGGAGGTTTTTTTTTCACATTTTTAGTACCTTTTTGTAAATTTGAAGACTTTTTAAAAATAATTTCTAGGCTATTTTAGGGGTAACTTTTGATAGGTAATAAAAGTCCAAGCCTTGGTCATGACACTAGCCCACGTGTTAACTAACGTGTCCAAGTTCGATACTCGCGCGATGGACTTGTTCTCTTTCCCACACGACGCCCAAAACCCAAATCCATGCCTGACGTTGGAACCACGTCTATACAGTTCTCTGAGTCTTAGAAGAGAATGCTTCTCTCCGGAAACTACATAAATTGCCAACTTGAAGGGTGTCGGCTTCACCTTAATTGTTATGTCCTCTTTACCAATTAGCTAGGAACAGAGGACCTTTCGAGAAGGGATGATTGACGACTTTCCGCAGCCTCTCGTGCTAGACCAGACTGACAAAGACAAGGAGAACGGGGTTTCATCCCTGTCAGGTGTACTGAGGGTGTTTTCACCCCCTAAATGAATTTCTACTCTCCCTCCATGCAAATGTGGGTGCACTTTCTCTAAATTAAACCTCCACAATACCTAACACATTAATATAATTAGTACATAGGCGTATAACCCGAACTGGTAGTAGGACGTGGTGCTAAAAATAACTAGCTCTACGACAAAATAAATGTAACAAAGCAGAGAAAGTTAGTTTAACTTCTTATATTGAATATATTTTTGAATATTTATTTTTAATAATTTGTATTCAACATTAAATTAATATTGTTCAAGTCATGTCCTTAGTAAAATAATATTTTATAGTCCTAGCTTTATTGTAGAACTGTTCTATCTTTATACAAGAGCGGAACCAACTACTAAATTATTCTAAGCCTCTTCACCCAGGGTCAAACCAAGGTTCCCTAGGCCTATAGTCGACTAAACTAACCACGCGGTGACAAGGACGAGAGAGAATCTATCTAAATTGAAACTGACAGTAAGAAGACGTGGGTAATTTTTTATTTGGCTTCGGGATGTACAGTATTTTTTATTCTATCTTTCGTTTTAGTTTTTTTTTTCAACCCTTACTTTTTTTTCCTCCCACCTCGTAAAACTTTTTATTCTTCTCGTTTTCTCTTCTCCCCACCTGTGCGGTATATTGTGTGTTTGGTTGTTGAGAAAGGGTGTAGAAGGGGGTATCTGAGGTGTCCCACAGGGATTGCGAAGAAATCTCTTAACCCCCCCACACCCCCTTAACCCTCCCACAACTTCATCTTTTGTCAAGGAGAGGTTTTTGTTTTTTTTATACAAGTTTATTTGTTTTGTTTTGTGTGTGTGAAGTTTGAAGACTTGTCTCAAACATTTTCTCCCTAGTATTAATATCATTAATAATAATCTTTAATGTTAAATTAGAATGATTTTCCCGAAAAAAAAAGGGTAAATGGTAGTTTTATTTTTGTTATTATTGTTTTTACAGGATCTTACCCCTGTTGAATTATCAACGTCTAGGTTAGGGATAGCTAACCTATGGCGCGCGTGACCATTGTGGCACGAGAGAGGATTATATCACTACGCCTGTATCCGCTGTTGTCCAAATAAATAAATTCCCCGAATCCGATTTCAATAAAACCTATAAAATAGTTATTTAAATTTTTTACAAACTAATAATTATGGTTCTTTTACTACTATCATAAAGAAATTAATATTGTGACTTGATGACGAGGATATCGGAATCCGAATCCCGGTCGGGTGTACTTAGGGTGAGTTTTCCAAAATTGTTTATCACTCTCACTCCAATTAAAAGTGGGCACACTTCATCTGAATCTAATCTTGCTCATCCCTAACTCATTAAGCTAATTAATTCATATGCGTATAGCCTGAACAGATAGTAAAATGCGCTGCTAAGAAAAAAAAAATGACTTGAGAGGTACGCTCCGTTTAACTGAAAGGTGGTTCTAGTCTTACTTTAGTAACTACACTATGACCCTATATTATTAGCTGTGGAATAGTGGAACCAGGCAATGTAGGCTTCTTACCTTTCAGGGTAAACGAAGGTTACCTATTAAAATTAATTTAATTTTTAAATTCTATTATACTTATACAGTAAGAATTATTTTTCAATCGCAATTAACTTGTTGGACTCGAGGCGAGTCGAGGAAATAACACCTTGCGACGTTTCGGCTGTAGTTACAACAGATTTAATCTGAGATGCGCGATGAGACAATTCAAAGGCCAAAACCTTCAAAACTAATTAATTTTTTTTCAAATTCATCGTCTAAATAGGTTTCCTAAAACTTTTAAATTATTGTGTTCTATATATATGAAAAAATAGTACAATACTATAATAATAATAATAATAATAATAATAATAATAATAATAATAATAATAATAATAGACTATTTGTTTTTAAACGTATGGCGTTACTGACTGGGAGAGACATGGCATCCAGTTCTGTCGCCTGTATGTAGATTATTCTATCTATAGGCTAGTCTACATACTAGTCTACATACTAGTCTACATACTATATTCTGGTGGCACAGAACGTTACCCAGACTACACCATAGGAGGTTGTCTACACGTCGTACCCACAATGAGATGATGTGATGATAGTTAATATGAAGGTGTGGGCCAGTGGGAGCCTTAAACATAACTTAAGATGTGGCAGAAGGGAGCGCAAGTGTTTTTACAGTTTTTATAGAATTGAAATTTTTTGGCCAAAATAAATCAAATATTTCTCCAGTAGCAACATAAAGTTTAGTTTTCTGCACATGTTAATATCAACAGATCTTGAATATATGTCAAGGATGTCCTGAAATTTTGTCAAAACTTTTTCTCTTTATTTAAAAGGTTTTGACAAAATTCCTGAACACTCTTGACAGATATTCAAGATCTGTTGATATTAGTATGTGCAGAAAACTAAACTTTATGTTGCTACTGGAGAAATATTTGATTTATTTTGGCCAAAAAAGTGTAATGCTATAAAAATAACGGATCTTAAATTACACAATTATTGTGTATCAGTGTCAATCATTTGGACAGTTTCCACAATCATAATTTAAGTGCACATGAGAATGGTCGGTGCTGTACCAATAAAAAGATCACATGTCATCAAAATCTGGGCCCAGGTTAAAATCCAAAAGATCCGCTTCAGTTGATACGTGGCCTAAATTCAAGCTAATTTCCTGGTGATAGGGAGGTCAAAAGTCGAAACCTGGCCACCTGTTCTTGTGGTGTTTTTCCTAAATAGTTTCCCATCATCTCACCAACTCAAAAATTGGGTACATTATCTACCTTTATCATTCCTTATCCATTACTGTAATTAAGTGTGAATAACTCGGACGGGTAGTAAGACGTGACGGAAAAATAAAAGCGTTATTAAGATCTAGCCTTCATTTGTTTTGTTCTATGTGTGTATAGTGTTGGCCGCTGTCGCTTCGCCTTCTAGCAGCAGCAACCACAATCCTCTTGGCAGAGACATGGTGCGGGTTGCATAAATTACACTGGATAGGGGTAATTCATAAACCGCGTAACGCTTTTGCTTACCTTATTTTTAACTCCCCCCCATCCTCCATGTAAAACTATGTATACATTTATTCCAACATCTTTTCCCACCTCTCCTTATAATTAATCTAATGGGGTAGGTATGAGGAAGGAATAATTTAGAGGTAATCTATAAGCATTTACGTGGAATGAGTTTGGGTAACCATTTAGAGAAAAAACATTCTCAGTAGATTTAACGAGGATTAAAATCCCAATATACATGTCATTAGCAGTCCAGTCTAACATGAGAGTAACGCTTTAGACTATTCGGAAGGTATTAGATGGATTAGATGGATCTATAAAGTATTACGTTCAGATGGACGTGCAGGAAGATTTCGGATCGCTGATTTCTTCAAAGTCACGCGCCGAATAGTTTTTTTTTCAGCTGTTGGATGGTGATTACACGATTTACCTTTCTTTCTTTCGAGGACAGCTTGTGTCAGGATAACGTCAAAAAGAAACAAACTACTCAGGTATACTTTGACCAGTATATAATCACCAATATAATTTGTAATTATTTTAAAATAGGGGACTGTTTTCTTTGAAGTGAATTACTTCCTACTCTTCCTCCACACAAATGAGGTCACACTTAATCTAAATCTCAACAGTACTTATTTTTAGCACATTGGAGTAGTTAGTAGATAAGATTCGAATTCAAACGGGGTAGTAAGATGCGGCGCTAAAAAAAATAATTTGAAAATCAACTTTAAATGATCTCTTAACTCAAATATACTAATACAAAGATCTAATTAGGAATGTGATAATCCTTCTCGTTAAACCAGGTACATGAAATACAACCTAGTCCCGGTGGTATATGGCGGTGCAGATTACGGACACCTGGCACCACCTGGTTCTTATATCGACGCCCGAAGTTTCCCCGACGCCCGTAGCCTGGCGGAGTTCCTCATGCACCTGGACAGGACTCCCGAGGAGTACGCCCGATATTTCTGGTGGAAAAAGCATTACGAGGCGGTTGACACACCGGAAAACCTCGCTCTCTGTCAGTTGTGTCAGAAGTTGAACGACCCGGGACTTCAACCCAAGATATATTCCGATGTCCACCAGTGGTACAGTGGTCCGGAAGTGTGTTACGATCCTCACCAGTAGCTCAGGACACGGTGAGACCAAAATTTACATAAATGATAGAATTAACATTGCGGTTGAATCTCCTATAAATCGAGATTTTAGATCTAGCGGAGATAAATTACTTCGAACTCTTTCTTTAGGTTTTTATATTAAGGTGGGATGAAAGGTACGCGAGAAACTGGCAGTGTTTTTACAGTTTTTATGGTAAAATAATTTTTCGGCCTAAATAAATAAAATATTGCTCCAATAAAAACATATAATTTAATTTTCTTCACATAGTGATATCAACATTTGTGGAATATATGTCATGAGCATAGCCTCATTAAATGACAAACATTTTATATGAAGAGATAAGTTATCATTAAATTCCAGAACCCCCTTGACATATACTCAAGAAATTTTGAGGTTACCATTTGAAGAAAATTAAATTCCATGTTTGTTTGTACTGGAGTAATATTTTATTTACGTTTGGCAATAACATGTTTTGACATAAAAACTCCAAAAACACTGGCCTCCTCTCACGTTCTCTTTCATCCCACCTTAATAAAACGTTTATGATTGAAACGTATTTATAAATGTTGCAGTTAAAAACGTATATGTTCAAGGTTGACGTACTATGCCAAAGGTCTCGGGTTTGATTCCCGTGTCCAGGTGTAATTTTTCAATTTAAATAATATGATATTTAGATGTGAAATAAATCGCATTTAACCAATATAATAGCTTGTCTATTTGATTAATTAAAATGTTTGTTTTATTCTATTTATTTTTACCCAAAATGCTACTTTGCAATATTTTTAAACACATAGAGATAAATATGTTTTTACAAGAGTAAATACAGTAAAAAACAAATGCAGTGGTAAGCGTTTATTCGGATACTCTGCGGATACTTAAATTAATTTATAGACGTACGAATTTGTTTCTCAAAAATACAGACATCTAGAAAATAAATATTATTTAATGCTGATCATTTTTCAATTTTAGTTTTTTATAAAATATTGTTATTGTGTCTTGGACTTCTAAGTACCAGAATAAATGTGAGCTTCTGAACAACTTTTAATCTAATTTTCTTAGGTATAAAATAGATGATTAGATTAAAACTAACAAATCTATTTTAAAAATATTTGAATGGATTTGAAATTGAATGAAAACAAATTATAATGAAACATAAAGTTATTTTATTTGAGTGATATTTAGTTTTATAATATTTTGAACAAATTATTTTGTAGGTATAATAAATAATTTACTCCAGTGACCATCTTTACCAAACAATTTATTTCCAAAAACTATGGAATGGTAAAACAATGTATGTATATATTGTTATAAATTTCTAAATATGGATTAAGTGATACATAACAGTTTAAATTTTTGTCAAAACACTCATTCATGTAAATTAGTTTTAGTAAGGAATATTATATAAATATATATGACGAAAGGAAAGTTCATAAAAATTAAATATTTTCAAATAACTCTCAGATGTCTTCCTGTTACATTTTGAATAAACATGAACGATTTTGAAGGAGTTGTATGTACTTATATATATAATCAACTAAACTTAATCTAAAACGAATACCTAAATAAATTTATATTTATGTAATATTTACAGCTTTGTGTAAAACAAATAATAAATTACAATTATGTGCAAAGCATCATGCATGCACACCTTATTCGTTCGTTTTAACAATTTATTGATAAAAAATAATAAATAAATAGTTTTATCATGGTGGAAAAAGGAATTTAACACTAGTAATATATCTTCAAATAACAGTGTTGTTATTCCAAATTAACAAAGTAAGTGAAAACAGATAAAATACCTTGGAATATCGATTTAGAATATAGCTTTATTATTAAAATTTAACCCACAGTATAATTGGTTATTTACATATTCGTTGATTACAAAGAAATACATATAATGAAAATATGACATCAATACTACACTTAAAATCATTGAGAAAATTTGATTAATGATTAAATGCACAACATATCCTGTAAATTCAACTATTAGTATTGTAGATACTTGGTCAGTTTAAATAGCATTTATTATTAAAATAATATTCTCATCATTTGTTCTGGTAATCAAACAAATTGAGTCAACTATTTTATGTTTCTAGACTATTTAAATAACAAAACAATAATGTATTAAAATTTAAATTGACCTATTAATTTATATAAGATGAATGTTATTTTAAGCATTATTACTTTACCATTTTGAAGCAAGAATTTGTCAACTGTCTAAATTTATTAAATGATTGCTTTTTATTATAATTATATGATGAAAAATATGAACAATCGCAAGTATAATTGAATTCTCTATTTTGTATTTAACATAAAATATAATAAAAAATAATATTAATGCACATACTCATATTAAAGATTATTTTAATTTGAATAGAGTTATTTTTTTTAAATTTTAAAACTAAATAGAAACAATGACTATCTAATAAAGTATAAATCTGCAAATGATGCTTAATTTACAAATATCAGTCGAAAGATAAATTAATAAAACTCATTACAATACAAAGTGAATCATATTTTCTGATTATTCATCTTCTTAATTCTGAGATTATTGTAAAAGTTTAAAAATTAATTTTAAAACAAAACTAGTAAAATATAGAGTATAATAATAGAAATAAAAGAAAAATATAAACATGAAATACAAATAATATTAAGGCAGTATCAAATGATTTAAAATAACACAACAGCTCACGTCTGGGAGATATTTTATATGATATATATTTTTCATTTATTCAGAAACACAATTTTAGAAAAACCAACAAATCGCAGCTTTAAAGGAAAATACAAGCTGTTTATTTGTTTGAAAATCATTAAACTGGACTTGTCCTCGAATACCTGAGGGTGTTATACCCTTTAATCAATCGGCGCGTGAGTATAGGAGGTATTTGAGACATCTGAGAGCCGTATGTTTTAACCTAATCTAGCAGAAACCACGCCACCCTCCCTTCCCCCTTCCCCTTATCGTCGCCCACCACCTAAGAAAGGCCCGGAACGTTGGCCGCGGTATCTCAGCCCCTCACAGCTCGCCTCTGACGACTTGCAGACGGAACATCTGCAGGTGAGCGCTTGGAGAAACTCGTAACTCTCAGTACCGGGTTCGACTCCTTCCTCGCAGTTCCTCAGCTCGACGGTGTTGATAGTACGTGTGTCGTGCAGGCAGACCGGGTGATAGGACCGCTTGTAGGGGAACCTCCAATCGGAGATCTGGAACATGTACCAGTTAGCTAGAGATTGTAAATACACGAGATATTGTAGCGAAACCTCCAGTGAGAGATCTGTAACATGTACCAGTTAGCTAGAGAGTGTAAATACACGAGATATTGTAGCGAAACCTCCAGTGAGAGATCTGTAACATGTACCAGTTAGCTAGAGAGTGTAAATACACGAGATATTGTAGCGAAACCTCCAGTGAGAGATCTGTAACATGTACCAGTTAGCTAGAGAGTGTAAATACTTATGTACTTGGCATCATAAAATCACTCCCGGATCGCAGATGGCTGTGGTATCTGATAGCTCACGATTCATTAGTTCGCTCATATGTAGCTGACGATTCTACTTGTCCATCACAGACTCAGACTTACACTATAAGTGAAGAATGAACATGAGCATGAGACGAGTCCTGGATAGCTCAGTGGTGGAAAATTGGTGCTCTAAGTAAAGGTCCTAGGCTCGATTCCTATGTATGTGTGCCATTTTTCAACTAATTTCACTAACCTGCTTCATTAGCTACATGGTCTAACGCGCTACTCTCGCATTAGACTAGAGTGCCAATGACTGGGAGATCAAGGTTCGAATCTCGGTCGGGTGTTCTGAGAGTGGTTTTTTCCAAAATGGTTGCTCACCTTACCTCCTCGAAAATGCGAGTACACTTCCTCTAAATATAACCTTCCTAATCCCTAGAACAATTAGCGTAGTTAGTATATAAGCGTATAACTGGAATGGGTAGTAAGACGCGGTAATTAAAAAAACCGGACAGTACCGTAACTACAATGATTTGCAGCCTGAGTGTTGATATTCATGTATCAGTTAGCTAGAGAGTTAAAATACTTGTAACTTTTTCATTACCACTAGCCCTAAGCCTGGAGCACACACCAGTTAGCTAGAGAGTGAAAACTATACGAGGTTTGATAGGATTAACATAGTTTAAATTAGTATTTAGTTTTCCATATCTTTCCCATATATTTGGATTATTAAATAAATATATGAACCTTTTTATTTATAAATATTTAGTAAGCCCTACGTTATAATTTTTGTCTCACGGATATTATTAACATAAGATAACCAATCCTAGGAAAAGTAAATTAGAAAAAATGTAAATAAACAGCTTACTCCAGCAAATAGAATGGTAAATTATTATTACAAATCAGAAAATATGCACCTTATTTCTACAGCTAAGAATCGTTGTATACGCAACTAAACCAACCATGATGGTTTAACTTATTAAAATAAATGTCTTAGCACTTTTATATTTTACGATTTTCTGGATCAGAAGTCAAGTTATAAGAACCGAAAAAAAAAATCTCATTGCGTTTATAATAGGTGAATACTTGATAGGAACTTGTCGACCAGCTATTTTGTAACGCAATTGTGTTTCGGTTGGTTGTAAACTTTACGAGCTCCTGGCTTCAATATTGCGGAAATTCAGGAAGTTATGAGTCCCCCCCCCACCCCTCCCCACGACTGACCCTTCAGTTCTCTCCAAATTCCCCGCTAACTTCCCCTCTATCAAGAACCAACCGTCACAATGGTCTACGAGAAACTGTTTGATTAAGAACGTCAAAAAAAATAAAATCAGGTCGAGTTGGTTTCTTGGTTGGTGAACGAAACTTTAATTTTGGCAGACCCGTGTAGCGTTTTAGTTTTAGTCGCTCTGATAACAATATTCAAACCAATTTCAGTGGTTTAATACTCTAAGTCACGGGTCACTAAACCGTTGATCGCGAGCTACCGGTAACTCGTATTGGCATACAAATGAACATAATGGAAACTTCTTTCGAATAGTTTTAAAAACCAAACATTAAGGGGGAAGGGGTATAATATGCACAAAATTTAATACTATTTTCCTCAGTAATTTACTACATATGCAGGTTTCAATTTTGGTGAAATGGTAATTTTTTTAAATTTGTGTAGCTCAAAAAACCAATTCGAGGTTTTAGATTTATATCCCATACTCAATGAGTTTGGCGACCATTAGCTTAAGGCGTCACTCTCGTGCTAAACAGACAGGACTCTGATGACGGGAAAATCGGGATTCACATCCCGGTCGGGTTTACAGAGGATGATTTTTCAAAATGGTTTCCCACGTTCTTTCCACGTAAATATTGGTAGATTACCTATTAAATGCTTCCTTCCTCATTCCTACCCCATTAGAGTAATTATCATTAATGCGTATAACCTGAGCAGGTAGTAAGACGCGGCGACAAAAAATGTATTATTATTATTTCTATTATTATTTATTTCATGAATATATCTATTGTGTATTTAGTACAAGAGCCTGATTGGCAACTGGTGTGACGTGGTTTGTTGCCAGGGTAGGCAGAGCTGGTTTAAAATGTACTCTTGAATTTGTTATCGCTTAGGTTAACATAATTGGCCTGGTAACAACGAACATGCACTCCCATGCTTGTAATCCAGAGAGCAATGGCGTGTCATAAAATATCTCCAGGACAAGAAGATCATGTTTAAGGTGAAAGTGTAGGGAAACGCAAGTTAAGGGCAGTATTTTTTGCAGTTTAAAAACAACTAAAACGTTTATTTTTGGTCAAAAGAAATCAAATAGTATAAATATAGGTTTTTTTTCACATTGTGACCTCAACCGTCCTTGAATATCTGTCAAGGATGTCCTAGAAATTAATTACAACTTTTTCTCTTAATTTAAAAAGTTTATCATCTAATGTCGTTATGTTCATGAAGGATATTCAACCACTGTTGATATCATAATTTAAAGAAAATAAACTCTTTGTTTCTACTAAAGCAAAAGCTTATTTAAGTTGGTCAAAAAAAGTTTTGCTATAAGAACTACAAAAACACTGGTGACCTGGTGGTCTAGGGGGAAGGTGTCAGACTTCTGTGCTAGGGGTCCGGGGTTCAATCCTCTCGGTCCCGGCACAAATTTATCTGATTCCCAAACCCTTCCTTCACCTCTGACAAGACGTGTATTAATCACAACTTTGTGAATGTGAGGAATGCCAGGCCTCCGCCGTGGTTCGGATTCCACGTTAAACTGTAGGTCCTCCATTTCATCTCACAATCACCCTAACATTACATATTAGCGTAAGTGCTTATAACCCGAACGGGTAGTAAGACGCGGTGCTAATAATAATAATAATAATAATAATACAAAAACACTGGCCTTTTTCTCGCAGAGCCTACACTACCACCTTAAACTGTACTTGTAATTTGTTCTACGCCACTCAGTCCCCATTTGACCAAAAATACAGGGATACTGATCTAAATATCTCACAGAGGAATACAGATTCATTGATACCCGACTAAATAAAGCTATACATAAGATCTTGCCTACCAGTGGTGTGCCAGGGAAAGTTTCCAGGGTAGGAAAAGTTAGTAAAAACGGCACCTGTGTTTTTTTGTTTTTCAGTACCGCGTGCTACTACAAATTCTGTTTTTACGCTGTTCAAATGAAAGTCGAGGGGAAAGTATTTTAAAGAGGTACATTTGTTGACCTGCTCTGCTTACCCTGACCACAGTCCACGCCACGCCACTGGCAGATAAGCTCCTGTGTATAGTTGGAAAATGGGGACCAAGATGCTCTGCTTACCCTTACAACACTCCACGTCACGCCACTGAGACCCTCACTTTGGCTCCTACTTATTTTTTATAGGCTGAGTCAAGGGAACATTATTAAAATTATTAAAATTATTAAAATAAAGTTTATAAAGGAGAACACCAGCTCCACTTATAAATTAATCTTAATTATTTTTACCAATAAAGTTTTTAAAAACAAATTTTACTAAGCTATAACTTGATTTATTTATGGAACCATTCCCCTTAAATAAAGGTAAATATCGAAGGGCAGACTGCAGTTTGACAGCTACTAGTAAATTAGTATGCTGAGAACTTCAATAAATAGACGAAGTTATCCTAGTGGTGGCGTGTTTGTCTCTGAACCAGGAGGTAGAGGTTTTGAATCCCAGCTGGGCCCGGTGGAAGTGATTTATCTCCCATTTATAGTTTCCCATCCTATATCTAGTCGGATACCGAGAATTTACCTTAAAATACACCTTTCTTAATTTGTGTCTTTAGATTATTCAGTGTAAAATTGGTTCAGTCTTAACGGAACAGAAATACGCATAGCACTAAAACCAAATCAAATCTAGACAGGAAATGGTTTTATGACTGATCAATTTAAATTCTACGGGATTGAATCTGGAACTATAGGATTAGAACGGGACAAAGCTCATATTTTGTGTTAACGGAATTTTAACTTCCGTTAACGATTGTATTAGTTAAGTTATGTTTATGAAGATTTATTTGTTCGATAGTAGTAGGCCCTTTTGATAAAAGATCATTTATCTTGAAGAAAGTCCAGAGAGTAAATTGTAATTTGATTTTACGGAAATTATTAGCTTAATAATGTAATTAACAAACTTTAAAATCAATATGTACTAATTATTATTATTATGTACTAATTACGCTAGTGATTTTAGGAACAAGGAAGGCTATATTTCAAATAAGTTTACGCGCATTTTTGTGGAGGGAGAGTGGAAAACCACCCTCAATACACCTGACCAAGATTCGAACCACGATCTCACCGTCATTGGCAGTCTAGTCTACTGCAAGAGTAGCGTGTTAGACCACGAAGCCACCGAAGTGTTTTTTTAAATTATTATTTTGACTAAACTACGTATGTGATATTAGTTCAAGCGAGTAGAGGCCTGCACATTTTTTACTTTTAAAGGCGAGGTGAAATCAAAACGAAGCTTGAAACTTTCGAAACTAAGCTGAAGTCAAAAATAATGTTTTTGATGTCACAGTTCACTACCTTTAATTTTTAAATAATCCAATAAGTGCATATAGATAAAGAGATATATCTAGAGATAAAATAAAGCAAACTTTTTTTTTGCTGAAATATCTGAATTTATCTCTATTTACGTACTGATGTTATTTAAACACTAGTCGGTGTTAAAATACTGATTAGTAGTTAATCTAAAAATTATTATCTGTTGAAATATATAGTATTTTGTATCAAATCGAGCAGAAATTAAAGATACGCTTACAGGCGTGGATTTGAGGGGGGTGAGGGGGGGGGGGTTCAAAGGGTCAGTTGACCCCCCTGTGAAAGTTAGAAAATGAATACAAAAAAACAGAATGAAAGTTCTGATTTTAGAAATAAAATACAACACAAATAAATTATACAATTTTTTTGTCTTTAAACGCGCAGACACCTCTTAAGCCGGGTCCATGCGTTTAATCAATGCTCGATATGACTCACGCAAGTGTGGAAAAAAATATTCGTTTTCATGTACTAATATTTGTCGTGCATAGCGAGTAACGAACCGTTGTTCCGCATAGAGACGGTAGACTACCACACATCAAAGAAAACTAATAATCACCTGGGAGCAGTTCATCCACGTATACCGAATATAGAGTATGTGTGGATAGTAGGAGCGGTGTAACTGTGGGGCCCTGCCCCTCTGGAAATAATTTGCTCTTCTCTTGAATAACCTCCCCCCCAGATATATTTCAAATACTCTGATATTATTGAATATGAAGCTGAAAGATGGCCTTAAATAAAACTCCAAATTACTTCTAGATGCATTTTATTGTCAAAAATTTGCCGGAAAAGACCGCTTCAAAGAACTACAATACTAGAGTTATCCAACAATCAGAAAAAAATCAAGGGATGGATGCTCTAAATAACTTCCAAGGTCATCCAAATTTCAAAAATATCTAGGGGAGGACAAATCCAAATAGCTTCTAGATGCATGTCATTTTGAAGAACTTTCAAGCGAGGACCACCCCAAACAGCCTAGTTTCTCAAACAAATAAATCTCCAAAAACCTTGTCTGTGGAGGGCCAGTTCAAAGATTATCTTCATAAAAATTTAAGGTGAGGATCACTCTAAATAGTTTTCAAGTTGCATCCAAATTTCAAAAATGTATCGGTCCACAACACTTTAAATTGATTATAAAAGAATATATTTAAAAAAAAATCAAGGCTAAGACTACTAATAGCTTCTATAGTGAACCATTTTTCAAAAAATTGTTTAAGGAGGGCCACTCCAAATATTTTATAAAAACTATCTGATTTAAAAATATTGGAGAAGATAACCACGGTTTAGACATACATAAGATTTAATATGAATGAGAAATGATGAAATGGCTTTAAACAGGAATCTAACATTGTAGGTATCTATGTTATTTATAATTATGAGCCCCTATGAAAATGATCTGTATCCGCCACTGTGCGCTTAGGACATCCACTAGTCATAATGGAATGTGACATCAATATTCACCCCACGAATGGAACTATCTAGTTTCACTAATACAGGTCAGAAATGTTTCTCTGTGACTTCACTCAAGTCTCTTGTTGTCCCGGACCTCCCGGCGACCACGAGAGAGAGGCTCAAGTACCACGTCACAAGGTGTCCAATAGCCTCCGTGGTTGTATCCTCTGAGCGTAGCCACGCACGCAAGCGAGAATTTTAGAGCACAAACACTAAGGGGGCGGCCAGACTGAGCGAGCGAGCGGGCGACTAAAATATAAAATAGAACACATTGGTTGTAATGAGAGGTGGTCAGACTGGAGCGAGAGACTGAGCGCGCACGCTTGGAAGATAGAACTGGTTCTATTTTTCAAGCGTGCGCGCTCAACCCGGTACAGTCTAGTTTACAGGCGCTAGGCAATATTATTATATGTTGGTTCATTGAGTGCTAGGAAAACTTGTCATTTTGACATTTTTATTAATATCGATAGGTTTAGCACACTTGCTACTAACGGCCTAATTTAATTGGTAAGATCATTAACCATACCTATATATATGTAAAATTGATATGTTAAAATACTTCAATATTATAATCAAAGTAGGCCTTTACAAATAAGAACTTCCATTAGCGTGGAGAGAGGATTAGAAAACCACAACAATTAATCACTTGTCAAAAACCACCCTCAGTTCACTGAACCAAGATTCGGAGCCTCCTCATCAACAACAGCGAGAGCTATCTGCTAATCACGCGCTCGCACGCTCGCCAGTCTGGCCACCCAGTCGCTTGCGCGCCCGCTCGTACGCTTGTCAGTCTGGCCGAACCCTTACTCGTCTGTGGGCC
>CABFWO010001545.1:80697-114632 GCA_902155825.1 Timema genevievae | reverse complement strand
GGGGGGGGGGGGGAGGAGGAATTTAGGAAGCTTGAGAATAGGTAAGTGTTTTTGAAGTTTTTGTACCAAGACCTTTTTTTTTTGGTCAAAATAAATCAAATAATTATCCAGTAGAAACATAAGAGTCTAATATTCTTCACATGGTATATCAACAGTTCCTCAAGTTCTTGACAACGGTGTCCTCAAATTTAATGATAATTTTTTATCTTAATTTTAAAAGTTTCTCATCTAATGCCGCTCTGATCCTGACAGATATTCAACAACTGTTGATAACACCATATGAAGAAAATTAAACCCTATGTTTGTATTGAAGCAATATTTTATTTATTTTGATCAAAAAAAGTTTTGCTATAAAAACTGCAAATACGCAGCCCTCTTCTCGCGTCTCCTACATCCCCACTCTAAGTTTGACGCCAGCGTCATGAGAGGATGACAGAAACTCATCCATAGGTATTGCAACGGTTTCCCGAAGTATTGACCCTTAGTTGCCCAGCGGTGACCTTGGTGGAGGTCCTGCCCGACCAGCTATCCTCGGCCGAAACCTGGTACACACTACCAACCACGTAGTTTTCGGTGGGTGGGTGACATCACCTTCTCCCACCCACCCATACAAACCGACCCCGTGGTGTAGTGGTCAGTGCACCTGGCTACGAGTCTAGGGGGTTCCCGGGTTTGACTCCCGACTGATACCTAGGATAGCTTTCCCGAAAGGGGAACCACCCCAAAGTTCAACAGGGTTTGGTTAATTAGGTTTAAGCTAGGTTTAAGTGTTTCTAGTGGTTCCTAACCGTCCTACTATCACCATCACCTCATCTCATCGGGACACGGGAAAGAGCCTCCACGGAAAGGATGTACGATTGGTACATTCGGAGGAGTCCCCTGGGAACCGGCACTTTAGTTCTGGCTAGTCTTTTCATAAATTGGGCTACGGCTGATGTAGCCCAGGCACGCAGTGCTGTTATTATTATTATTATTATTATTATTATTATTATTATTATTATTATTATTATACCCCATACAGATGACGCTACAAATATTCATCCTCCTAACCAGCCCAACTAGACAGTAGAGGACACCGCCAAGCTGAGCAATAAAGGATGTTGGCTGGGCGGCCCCTCAACATGGAGGCACCTTAAAAGGGTTTTGGGCGAGTAGATCAAAGGCAGCCAGACCTACCTTTCTTTCCTACACCCTTTCTTCTGGAGAGCTCCCGGGCTAATACGTAACGCCACAGGGAATGGACTCGGCCAACTAAACCTAAAGAGCGCACAACACTGTACCGGGTGATAGGCTCGCTAAAGAAGTGCTGCCAACTTCACAGACCTCCCTGACCGGAATATTTCGTTACGACCTAAAGAAGCATTGCAAGGATAGTGGGAGGGTATCAATCCACAGAGAGAAGAGGTTATACCCAATTTTATTGGTGAGGGAACTACTTTATCATCTTTCTCTCTCGGTTAACTGTTGCCAAATCTCCTCGCTCTCAGTTATATCGGAAGGTGGTGTACTGGGGTAAGAAGGTGCTGACAATCTCGACTAACCAGCGTTGCCAAACTTGTCTTATATTTGAGGGGAGATTGACCACAAAAAAATGTAACTCAATAGTAACCACGCAGTCCCCTTTGCGATGATATCCAGTGCGAGAATATATAATATTGATTAAGCTACCTCGTTAGAGTCGCAGCGCCCCCAGCAAGACATGACCTTGATGACGTCCCAGCAAGCCCTTCCGGCGGCGTCTGTCTTGGTCACCTTGTAGCTGTACTCCCTTCTGTGGCACTCCAGCGTCGAAGACGGGTTGATCACCTGAGCCGAAACGTCGTTTTGTCCCATCCACAGAGTCGCAGCCAGGACAAGACATACCGTAGGGGGCAACCTGAAGGTACACATCAGGGACAGTTCCTTTTATTACACTCTCGCCGACAATTTTATGTACATACAAATAGACAAAACATGCTGTTTTTTTTAGCACTGCAGCTTAATACCCTTTCGGGTTATATGTCTATGTACTAATTGCACTAACGGGCTAGCGTTTAGGAGGGTTTAATTTAAAGGAAATGGACCTGCATTTGCGTGGAGGGAGAGTGAAAAACCATTTAGGTAAAAAAACATTACACCCGACTGGGACCGAACCACGATCTTCCCGTCTTTGACAGACTAGTCTAACACGACATTAGCGAGTTAAAGCACGCGGCCACCGAGGTTAGTCAAGAAAATACAGGGTGGATCGGAAACAATTAGACGATCCATACCGAGGAAAGTGATGGACAACGTGCTGAGGTTTGCCTGACGTCCGGTGGATCTCACCCGAATGAAATTATCCTCAAAAAGTGAAAAATTGTATTATGTAATTTGTTTTTATTTATCTAGTGAATATTTACTTTTCAATTAAAAGTGTTAATTTTCAAGTTACTAAACGTCTAATTGTTTTGAAACCACCGTGTAAAAAAATAAATATAATGTCTTCAAGTTTTTCGCGTCGTTAATCTGGTAGTGAGAGCTTCATGGCCCTTGGGAGTCCCCTTAGCTTCGAAAAATCTTATTTGTAGGTACACACCACAGCCCCTCAGTCGTTAATTCATCCCTGTAAAAGGGGAAACTCTAAGTTCACTAATGATTAAAAAAAAACTCAACCATGTCAGGGATCAAAACCAGGACCATGAACTCAGTAGGCACCCGCCTCGGTGGCGTAGTTGGCTAACGCGCTAGTCGTGTTGAACCCGACTGCCGAGGACGGGGAGATCGAGGTTCGAATCTCGGTCGGGTGAACTGGGGGTGGTTTTTCCTAAATGGTTTTCCACTCTCCCTCCACGCAAATGCGGGTTCACTTCCTCTATTCAACCTTCCCAATTCCTAATCCATTAGCGTAATTAGTACTTAAGCGTATAACCCGAACGGGTAGTAAGACGCGGTGCTAAATAATAAATAAATAAATAACTCAGTAGGCAGACACACTACTGAGTGAACTAAGGTGACGTACTATCTATCACCTTCATAATTTAAGTGCTATCTGTGAGATGAAACGGGCTTTTAGGGATTTCGTCTACATCCTTATTTACGAGGTGATTTTTGGAATCGTTTAACGTTTTGTGTATTTATTTTGTCACCACGCTTTACTGCTCGTTCGGGCTATCAACAACGTACAGTATTATATTCCTTATAAGTGCTTTGACTACCAAGTCACTAAAGATTTGGAGTACAGCACGTAACAAGCATTTATTCTTCTTCTTATTATTATTAACAACGCGTCTTACTACCCGTTCGGGTTATACGCACTTACGTTAATGTGCAATGGTAGGGTGATTGTGAGATGAACTGGAGGACCTACAGTTTAACGTGGGATCCGAACCACGGTGGAGGCCTTGCATTCCACACATTCACAAGTTGTGATTAATACACGTCTTGTCAGAGGTGAAGGAAGGGTCTGGCAATCAGATAAATCTGCGCAGGGACCAAGGATTGAACCCCAGACCCCCCAGCACAGAAGTCTGGTGACACCTTACCCCTAGACCGCCAGGTCACCCAACAAGCATATAAACATAATTAGTAAATTTGGAGCTATGCAATATTTTTAGCACCATGTCTTACTACCCGTTCAGGTTATACACTTATGTAGGCCTACTAATTACGCTAATAGTTTTAGGGATTAGGACGATTGTGTTTATATGAAGTGTACCTGCATTTGCGTGGAGGGAGAGTGGAAAATCATTTTGAAATAAAACACCCTCATTACACCCAACCGAGATTCAAAGCTAGATCTCCCCTTTATCGGAAGTCTTGTCTATTGCGAGAGTAGCGCTTTAGAGCATCTGGCCACCGAAGTAGGTCAATGCATTTCTTCATTCTGACCCTGAATCCTGGAAGAATGCTCTGAAGTTTTTTGTTTTATAAAACGTTGTTTTCCATATTATCTACAGTAATTTGCTCGTACATATACTTACATTACATATCCTGATCCTGATCCTTTAGTTCAGATAAATTAAGTTGTTAGAAGTCAATGCACTGATATTATACATGCCCTACTTTTTTTTACACAGCGTGTTCAACAATATTCGTTATATTTTAAAAACTATCTTTATACTGAGGACGTTGTCTATACGTGACTTCACGACAGGTCAAGATAGGATTTCATTCAGTGAGTTTTAAAGATACAACTTTTAAAAAAAAGTTCTTAAATAATTCTAAGAATGGTCCTAAAGTGTCACAAAAATTATTTTTTTTTTATCATGGATAAGTTATTTTGTAAACATATTTTTTTTATTAATCATCTACAACTTAAGGCTATTTGGTTTGGTCACGAAAATGGCCTGTAGGAATCTTCCTGACAGGATGTAGATTAAAAAATGTCCGTGTTAGCATAAGTCTATCTAAAATAGGAAACCAGAAAAACAATTCAATGTTTTCGAGGCGCAAATCGTATGGTGACTGTGTAAACTCGTCATAGGAAGAGGGGAAAGGTTACCAGCAGATAAACAAAATGCTTCGCAAAATTAACTGCTTATTTTCTTCCCTCTCTTTCTATTTAGTACATTGGTCTCCAAGTGTGATTTAGATGCGCCAAGTTAAGATGAATCCGCTTTACAAAATAGTTTAGAAATCTCCGAGTAGGCAAAGTTGTTAATATTTTTATTAGGTAAACTTTTCAATACTTCACGCATCATTTGAGTACGTGAGCTAAGACGTCTTATTTGGTTGCAGCTCAAATCCCTACCGGATGGTCACAATGGTTTAATTTGTTCCCTAAATGATTTTTCGTTTCTAGTTTATGTAATTTCTAATACATATTCTACTTTACATTCTACTTTCTTAATCTTTGTCCCTAATTGTGAGACATGAGGATACTCGTAGCTAGAAATAAATAATAAAAACTATTTAATTAAGAAATATTCGGTAAGTTTCTAAAAATAAACAATCACTTAAACAATCTGTGGTAGAAAAACGTGAAACTTTCGGAAATACATTATTTAAAAAATAAATTCTAAAGAATTATCAACTTTCCTTAAATAATTTCTTACCTAAAGTAATTTGAAGATCTTGGCGAACTGTGCGTCGTGTGTTATTAAATAGGGAGCACTAGGTGAAAGTATTAAATTTTCCACGGGAGTTATGAACTTCCAAGGAGCGGGTGCCTTGTCACTTTCTTAATCACAGCGAACCGGTACGATACGTAGGTTTGTAAAGTTGGCAACTTCTAATGGGATACGCAAGTTGGTCGCCCTTGTTAACTGCTAACAAGCGGGTATTGTTTAGAAACCCGTATGTGTCGTCTCCAAGTCAAACATAGAGGGGAAAAAAAAAATGGAAAACCGTTCAACTTTTTAGTACCAACCTAGTTTTTTAAAAAAAACTGTCCCTTCCCTGTTACACCTCCACGGCACATTTAACTTGTTGTTCCCCGCGCTATCTAGTAGCAAACTGTACTACTGAGGGAATTCAGCCGTCGTTTTACTGCCCCTATTTTGTGTTACCTTCGGTGGAATCAATTCTGTAATGTTTGCACCACTGCTTCTGTTAGAGAGAGAGCGTAGATAAAGGATATTTTTCTCTTTGGAGAAGGTGTGAAAGCATGCATTTATTTAGGGCATCATCCCGTTGTTTTACCTTCCTCGGTGGCGTAACAGATTAAGCTCGAGCCCTCCCGCGAGAATTATTTTCGGCCCCCTCCAAGTCATCCAACACCTTAATAAAATCGATAAGAAATAATTAATAGTCCTAAATAAATACTAATTCAGTAATCAAACATTATAACGACTGTTTTAGACTCGGTTTTGTGTTAGGAACATCATCAGTCAGTTAGTTTGATTGCACTAAGATAAAAAAAAAATCTGCACTATTTAAAACTGAATAAAATAATGGAAATAATGCTATAGCTTATTTATAATTTACAACACTTTATGGTAAACATAGTCAACTATCTAAATTGTCAAT
The DNA here is from genome assembly GCA_902155825.1 of Timema genevievae. NCBI lineage: Eukaryota > Metazoa > Arthropoda > Insecta > Phasmatodea > Timematidae > Timema > Timema genevievae. The sequence goes on along the minus strand of CABFWO010001545.1, from coordinate 108,704 downwards.
AGTCAGGACATAAGTTATTTTATTACAATTATTTACACGGAATTTATAGTAATTTAAAGTTCCCTTTTGCGGGCCTCCTAATACCATTGGGCCTCTCCGCATTGCAGGCCCTGTGGGCGTGGGTGTTACGCCACTGACCTTCCTCCATTCTAGCCTTACCCCTCATGGACCATTTCTTATATCAGTGGTTCTGTCTACATAGTCCAGTTTTCATAGGAAGGAACTTAAATTCAAACATATTCTTTAGTGGTAAATAATGATAACATTTCTACTATATTATTTTCATCAGCCCATCTATTAATATTAATATTTATCCAACTACTTTTTTTTAGCAGCGCGTGATGCTTAGTACACGTTAGGTTTATACGCCTATGTATTAATTATGCTATTGGGCTAGGAATGAGGAAGATTGAATTTAGACGAAGTGTATCCAATTTTGATTGACGATAGAGTGAGTGGAAAACCACTTATTGAAAACAACCCTTAGTACACAACCATAGGAAGTCTAGTATATTGCGAGAGTGACGCCTTAGACCATGCAGCCCCAATTTTATGTGAAAGGATTAAAGGTTAAACGATTTTAAAAAAATTCTTCTTTCACCCAGCCAAGATACGAGCCACGAGATCGTCATTACTGGCAAACCAAACTCGTTGAGCTTGATACCTTTGTCTGCGTGCCCATCGATACGGGTAAAAATAGTAATAATAATTGGTCTACTGGTCAGCATTCCTGGCTACTAATATAGAGGTCCCGGCTTCGATTCCCAGTGGTACAATATTATGTATTTTTCCTGTAGGCGATTTGTTCCTTTGGTTAGCATGGTGTGGTTAGTTAGGCTTAAGTTATAATAATATAATATATTATAATCATTACTATCGTATCATCTCATCGGGGAGAAGTAACCATACCTAAATGGTGCCCCGACAACAGAAGACGGTTACATATCCGCCATTGCCAGTCGAAGGCCGGGAATGTCGACAAGCCGACATAAGCTCAAAATAAATAAATCTTGGGATCACTTTGCTAGTCGAATGGTCTAAGATTCTAAGGTGTCATTCTTGCAGTAATCGTAATGCCAAAGACTGGTGTTCGGATCCCTGTCGGGTGTACTGAGGATGTTTATTCCTAAATAGTTTTCCATCCTACCTAAATTTATTTGCGGGTATAATTCCTATAAATTCAACCTTCCTCAACCATTAACACATTAGCGTAATTAGTATATAAGCGTATAACCGGGACGGGTAGTAATACGCGTTGACAAAAAAGAAAATAATTAAAACATCGTGGGACACACTGTATAAGCTACATTGTTTAACAAGACAACGTTATCTCCAAGTGTTTTGAAATGGGGATGAGGTTTATTGGAGGAACCACTTAGTGCCCTAAACTTTAAAACTAGGTGATCTTGCTTTTAACACACACAAATACACGCCTCATGTGATGGGTTCTAAACAACTAGGCTCAAATATATAGGTGTACCGTAATATATGTGATCCGCTATTGGTGGGCAGGAAGGACAAAAAAAAAAAAGTTTGTATAAACATATATCCCATTTGACCTTATTCCAGAGTTAAATTAATTTTTGTACTTCATTAATGAGGAGCTGTTTAACCTTATAGAAAGTGGCCAAAATGACGACGTTGTGCCTTATTCAAGTCTGCAGTCGTCGTGTTGTAGAATGCCGCACTATTTCAAACACTAAGGACCAGTTTCATAGTCAGATTTAGTACGTCTCAAGTGCGGCGCTATACTAAATACAAGACGTCACCTACCTGGAATTGAATGGAATGGGCCAGTTTCATATGCGAAACTGGCCCATTCCATTTTGGTCTAGGTAGGTGTCGTCCTGTATTTAGTATCGACTCGCACTTTAGGCATGCTAAGTTTGACTATGAAACTGGCCCTAATTGCATTACAATGCTTGCATTCAGGTCCATTCAGGCCAAAGTTCGCCATTTTGAGCATTTACTGTTGTACAAACATGACCATAACTCTGAAACAAAGTCAAATGGAACAATTTTTTTTAATCGATTTTTTCATTGTTTTTGTATCTCCTGTTCATCGCTGAAGAGGATCCCACATGTTTCGGTGTATAGTATTTTGAATGAGGGTCGATAATATACTTCAAATGTTTTCAAAATAAGTAAGGGATCATCCTCACGGATGATCGAAGTTTATTTGGGTATTATATTTTGGTAATAAACAATTATTGAGGTGTATCACATACAATATTGTAGAGTCCAATTTTCATAGGAAGTTCTTTATCAAATGGCGATTAAAAATTACTAAATCTAATTTCAGTGCTCATGCTTCATGTCATGTGATATGTGGCTGTCACTTTTAATATATATTATCAAAATCTATAAAATCATCTATAAAATGATACTAATAATTTAGTCAAATGATATCACTGCTGACTGAAAAAAAATATGTTTTTATTTTTAATACGGCTCTTCATATGAAAATATTACCATAATAATTATAAAACTACATTACATCTGGTATTTCCGGTTGAATATGATAATATAGTAAACCAAAAATTCAAGTAAAAAAATGTACCTAGTACTTTTATTTAATTAAACGCAATAGAAGCGTTAATGTTAAGTAAATAAACCAGAATTTCTCTAAAAAGATAATGGTAAGAAACATTTTGGGAAAATATCTATAATTCAATCTGGTCGAGTATAGAACCCCGACCAACTTTGTTAAAGCCAAGTCTGCTCTCTCATATTACTTTTTGCTGAACTTATTGAATATGCCTAATTTATTTTGTTAAATTAATGGAGGCGTTTTAAATATTGATGGCACCATTTCCCAGTGTATACAAGTGGATGGCTATATTGTGCCAGTGTTTGAACTTGTCACCAAGAGGGATATATTGCCAACATAGCTGAGTGGCTCACTATCTGATTACTAAAATGAGTCATAGTGTCTGATTAATTATATAACTGATGTCTCCTAATTACTGTCTTTACATCATATAAGCCTTATAATTAATTTAAAGATGGGTCAAATCCTTTATTTCTTGTCTCCAAATTTGAATCTTTAAAAATGTACAATTCTAGTTAACGACGCGACGTTGCCTACTTGGAGATTTCGAAGCTATTTTGCGAAGCGGGTTGCATTTTAATTTGACGCACCTAAGCGGTTTAAGCGCTATCACACATAGGCACCAATGTATGAAATAGAAAGAGAGGGAAGAAGTTTACCCTGAGAGGGCTCTTGTCTATGTGCTGATAGCCCGTTCCCTATTCCTCTGACGAGTTTACACAGTCACTTTAATATTTGCGCCTTAAAACGATTGACTAGCTTTTTAAAATCACCTTTTTCTTGTTTCCTACTCTAGATACACATATGATACCACGGACTCTTTTAATTTACATCCTGGCAGGAAGACTCCTACAAGCCATTTTTGTGACTAAGCCAAATATTCTAGGTTGCAGAGGATCTATAAAAGAATACGTTTACAAAAAACTACTTAAAGATAAAAATAATTATTTTGTGACACTGCAGGACCATTTTTAGAATTATTTATGAATTTATGGTTTTAGTTTCAACGTTATATCTTTAAAATTCATCGATCGAAACGTACATTCATTAACATGAGAAATCCTATCTTGACCGGCCGTGACATCACAGATAGGCAACGTCTTTAAAGTTAAAATACTTAAAATGTAACTAAAAAAGTTGCTCAAGGCTTCGTGTCAATGACAAATCAAATTTTGTTTGTCATGTCTATTACGTCATAAACAAAAAAGTATAATACTTTTTAGTCAATTAAATTATATTAATAGAATGATCGTATCCTTTTTTGTGAGTTTGCTATTCTTTCAACTATAATTATTTAAAACCATAAAACCTACAATGTAAAATTTTAAATTCGTAATTATAAAAACCTATACTAATATTATTTACAGGATTTGTTCTTACAAAAGAATAAAAAAACCATTAAGTGTAAAATGACAGCCTGGTCATGGGTGTCGAACTCAGGACTTTTGGCTTTAAGCGAAAATTCTCTACCATTGACACATCCTGGTTTGTCTTATATTCAGGCTCATCCAGAAAAAAGATTCTGTGTTCGATTCCCATGTCCAGGTTGTCATTTTTCTCTTAATTGAATCATAATTTAGGGCTTTTAATTTTATAGGGACTTGTCTGGAGGTTATAAAGTAGTAAAATAGGTTATATAATACTTAATATATAAAGGTACAAGGGAAAAAGAGAGAAAGTCATATTACACACGTATTCCAGGATAAATTACCCCACAGCCCCATAAGGACCGCAACAAACACTTTAAAAAAAATTAATTCAACTATTAAATAGGACCGAAACTTCTTTTAACCTTAATCTAAAGTGTTTTAGAAAGTTCTCACAATTGTCTAACTGTTAGACTCTAACAGATGGTATCACTAACTCAATTTGAGTTACAATTTGGACTTTCCCTGCTTTTTTCCTTTACCCTTCATTTGTTAATATAAATTAATAATTTCTTTATTAATAACTTAAGAAAACGGTATAAACTAAAACATGAACCCTCATTTTATTTTTCACCTCTATTTCGGCTTGAAACTTTATAAAATAAATATCAAACTATTTCTTAGATAACGTGGGATTTCTAAATGTCTGTAAAACGTTTCTGTATTCCGATATGCTGAGGCGGCCTCTTAAGTTTATATTGATAAAAAGTTTTACTAAGTTGTTTTAAAGTATCTACGTTCACTATAATGGCCCAGTATGAATAATTTTTTTTAGTACCGCGTCTTACTAACCTTTCGGTCTATACGCGCTACATTAACTAATTACGATGGTATGTTAGGAATGAGGAAGGTTGCATTTGGAAGAATTATAGTCAAATTCGCGTAGAGGGAAAGTGGAAAATTATTTAGAAAAAACCAACCTCAGTACATTCGATCGGATTAAAGCCCGATCTCCCCTTCATCTGCAGTCTAGCCTACTAGTGTAGTGACGCCTTAGACCACTCAACCACCGAGGTGGGTTTATTAAAATAATAATAATAATAATTATTATTATTATTATTAGCACCATGTCTTACTACCTGTTCAGGTTATTTGCACATATACTAATTATGCTTATAAGCTAGGGATGAGAAAGGTTGAAATTAGAGGATGTGTACCCGTATTTGCTTGGAGGAAAAGTCTAAAACAATTTTGGAAAAGCCACCCTCGGTACATCTGACCAGGATTCAAACTCCGAGCCACCTGTCCAACACGAAAGTGATGCCTTAGACCATGCACCCACTTAAGCAGGTATTTTATTATTAATTCTAGCATAAGCAGTACATTTTTTAATTGGCTAATATGATATTAAAAAAAAGTTTATTAGATCCATTTTCAAGTGGATCTTCGCTAACCCATTACTCCCTTCTTTATTATGTTGCTGTCAACTTTTATAGTCTGGTTATATTTAAAATTAAAATAACATGTAATTTGAGCTAACAATAATTGATACTTTAACTCCTTTCTCATCCCTTCCGTCTAGTATTACTTCCATAAATTTGATTTTAATCATTGTCATTTACATTTTTTTTATTAAACCTGAGTTTCACTTTGTCTTCAATATTCAGTTTCGAATAGGCTTGGGTGAGTAAACTATTTAAACCATGTTTTAATACGCTCCATTATTTCAAGTTTATAACGTAATTAAAATAGACCTTTCGTGGGAGGATGTGTCAAAAATAAAATTGATACAGGATTAATTAATTTTGTAAGCGTTTGTAGGTGTGAAGCCAAAAACCGTCAAAAAGTCATCAGCAGTTTACAGAATTTAAGACTCACTTACTGTAAATATGTTAGTAAAAAATTGTGAGGCAAATAATTGGTTAGACCATAAACAATGTTATGAAGGTCATTTTAATGTTCATAATTTTTTAATGTTTTATAAGTTAGTGATTTTATATCTTAAAATTTTAAGTTATACATTTTTTAGAAACATCACTAAATTCAATGCGTAACTATCAACTCGCAAAATGCTTTGCAGGCTAATTTTAAATTAAAAATAAAATTACTATGGATTTTTAAATTCTTAAAAAAGTAAAAGGACTAATCTCGCTAAGTTGACACAGTTTACTTCCGGTTTTTAATAAGCTTCAAGTAATTACAACGATAAAAAAAACACGGCGTCAACCCGCAGGTGAGCTATATCAACCGAACGGCAGCCGTGTGTTGGCGAAAATATTGGCAACATCTACTGATAGAAGGTTTCATGCGTTACGCACAACGAACCTTACAGTCGTTAATCTCAGTTTTATAGACCAGAACCGTTACTTATTTATTCAAGTAGCTCCTCATTTTTCCTCCCGAGGCTGAGTTGACCCCACTCCAGAATCACTGCTTCACCGATAAATACGGAAGCACCGGGGATCGAACATAGGATCTATAGATCTTAAATCTGACCACTAGACCACAAGGGCAGTTACAATGGTAAAATACAATTTTAAATTTTTTTCAAATCATAGTTATTGACAGAGTTATGTTTTGGCTTACATTTGATACAGTTTAGTCGGAGTTTGATTTCTGTCTGAATACACGTTTTTTACACATTTTGGGTGACCTGGTGGTCTAGGGGTAAGGTGTCAGACTTCTGTGCTGAGGGTCCGGGGTTAAATACTCACTCCCGGCATAGATTTATTTGATTGCCAAACCCTTCCTTCACCTCTGACAAGACGTGTATTAATCACAACTTGTGTATGTGAGGAATGCCAGGCCTCCACCGTGGTTCGGATTCCGCGTTAAACTGTAAGTCCTCCATTTCATTTCACAATCACCCTACCATTACACATTAGCGTAAGTGCGTACAACCCGAACGGGTAGTAAGACGCGGTGCTAATAATAATAATAATAATAATTTACACGTTGTGATTTCCCAATCTCTTTTTAGGCTATTGTGAGTGAATAAATGGAAAATGTACCCTTCTCATTAAGTACCTTTAGATTACTTAATTAAGGGCATTAATTAATAGCCAGCTTATGACGATCTATGAGTATTCTCGTCTTATTTGTCAGATGTTTCTTTATTCAAATATATCAAAGATTTTTTTTGTGTGTTTGCACCACCTTTTTACAGCCCGTCCGGAATACCCGAATATTTATACTAATAGATCAGGGATAAGGAATATATAATTTAGAATAAATGTACTTGCATTTGCGTGGGAGGAGAGTGAGAAACTATTTGAGCAAGAATCACCTCTTGTCCACCCGGCTAGAACCTCTCTGTCACAAGGGTAGTCGGACTAGAGGAGTTTAATGTTTAGTCCAGGTGGCCACCAATGTTTGGTTATTATATACCAAGGTGTATTTTAAGTTTGGACCAATTAACACAGTTTTAAGAGCATAGATTTTATTTTTTCTGAGCTGTTACTAAAAGATCTCCTTATTAAATTGAAAATAATATAAAAATGTAGTATACTATATTTATATAAATAGCAATGTCTTGGTGAAAAATACTCTCCATGTTTGCCACTAACTACCAAGAACCCGCTTCGGCCGCCGCATGCTCTAATGCATTGCTCTCGTGTTAGGCTAGGGTGGGGAGATCTAGGTTCGAATCTCGGTCGGGTGTACTAAAAGTGGAATTTCAAAAATGTTTTTTCCGCTCTTCCTCCACGCATATGTGGGTACATTTCCTTTAAATATAACCTCCCTAATCCCTGAGAACATTTACGTAATTAGGACCTAGGCGTATAGCCCGAACGGGTAGTAAGACGCGGCGCTGAAAAAAAAACTACCAAGATTTTTGGAAATAAATCTAACAGTGAGTGAATCTTCCTAGTGTATTTTATTATTATTAGTAGTATCTCATGGGTATATATTTATTATATATTATCTATAAAGGATGAGAGCTGCAGGTCTCATGATTTGACGTATGGGTACATCAAAGCTGTTTTAGTATATACACCCTATATTATATATATATATTACAGTAAATACCGGGTGAGGCATTCAAGTTGAGACACCAGAATATTCTGAAAACGAATAATTTTAGGGAAAAAAAATATTATGAACAAAAGTTTTTTTTTGTTTTAGAGAAGGAAAGAAAACAGCAACTAGTTTTTTATTTTGTGGACGTCTCCAAGGTTACTTCAAGCTCAACTTTGTTTTTTTTAATGAAAATCTATAATATTTTTAACGGCATTTTTATTCTAGACAAAAAAAATCAAGGAACTTTTGCTTTAAACTTTTTTTTTGACATCAGTTTTTGAAGATTTTTTACTTCGTACAATAGTAAATTAGTTCTTATAATATATTTACGAAAGTGAATTTGACATGCAATCTACAAAAACATAACTATATAGGCCTACACTAGCTTACGATTTAAAAACTATCTGTATCTCTTAACAGCACGCCTAGTTATACACATCTAGCCCTAGTGCCTAAATATTTACCAATTGGTTGGCGATAGTAAATATCTTCGTCATTTACAAACATAATAAAACTTCGTCTTCTCATCTAACAAATATATGTAATTTTTTAGTGAGCACCATAACCAAAGATAATATTTATTAATATTATAGACTAGTACACAATTTTCTTACGAATCTGACAGCTAGAAAAAGCCATTAGATCTATTTTCACATATTCATACACCAAGTCATGGGATCTACAGCTCTCATTTATCATATATATTATCAATAGGACAACCTCAAAAATAACAATAGTAGGCCTATATTAAAAGGCTATCAACTTAGACCGCAAATAAGATTTTTGTATTTTCTAAATAATGCTTCAAATTTCAATTCGTAAACAAATCAAGGTATATACATAGTTATATATAGATATATGTATACATGTATGTATGTATGTATGTATGACATAGTTATATATTAATGAGGTGTTAAAAAGTGTGGATAGTAAACTCATTTTAAAAAAATCAAACGAAACAAAAAATAAAATAGTAAACGAGGGTATGAACAAGTGTTTCCATGTCCATGAACGAGGGTGAACAAAGGGTTTGGTTTTTCTATTTATAATAAGAATAAAATTTAAAAAAAAAAATTTTTGAGAATAGAATAAAAATATATATAAGATGTTTAGTAAAGACATTTTGTAATGTGTTTTTCTAGCCATTTAGGCTGTCTGTATATTTACACTTGTGTGAGGAGGATAGAACTCAGAGGAAAATGTGCCCAAATTAGAATAAACTAAAGTATTATTTTATGTAGCAGATTGAAAAAAAGAAGTTATTTACTATGTGTAAACGTATTCTTTAAAAGCTTATGTAATTTTATATAAAATAAATAATTAAACACCTTTTAGGTTTAACACTGATTGTAGGATAATGGTTTACACAATTTTAATAATAATTTAAACTCAGAAGTTAATTTATATTCTGAACTTAAAGAATATACTTGTTATTTAAAAATCTTTAAGAGTAACATTTTGAAACGACATTAATGTGTGACATACATTCTATTATTTATAAATATGTATAAATTAATTTACTAAAAACTATTATTGTATTTGATAAAATCAATTTAATTGATTTGTTCACATTAAGGGATACCACTTTCAATATAATTTTATTCTTACAAATCTGTCAAATTAAATTTTAATCGTGTAACCCGACTATCTAAATGATTTATCATTTAAAAAATAATGTAACATGTCTACAATTTATAAAATATTCACTTTATACACAAATTAAATATTTATAAAATAATCTAGTCTGATCATAAACTATAGACTGTAGTTGAAGATTAGTTTTATTTAGCTAGCAACTTAATGCTATTTTTCTTTGTAAAAATATTAGTAAAAAGTCGCCTTCTAATATTATTAATGAAGGTGAAAAGAACTTTAGTTTGAATTTTATTTGAAAAGTTATTTTAATTGCGTTGAAAAATAATAATACACTCTTGTACAAAATGATAACATATAATACCATTATTTATAATATACTCACATTTCTCTATTCTGGAAGTTCAAACGTTTGTCGCCAGCAAGTCAACCAAACACTCTGGTCAATTTCGTAGTGCTTAAAATAATCTTAAAAATCCTCCCTCAGAAATTATTGTGAATCCTCCAGCAGAAGATCTACGATATTCAACTGTTGCTTAGTAGCTTCCTGCAACGCTCTCTTGCGCCGTATCCTCGAACTACTAACCAAGTTTCAAACTTTGTTCTTATAGTCCACCGGCCCAAACGCGGTTCTTTTACAGGTGCGATGCCGTGCGAAACTAGTCCTTATTGGTCATGCGCTTTAACACATACCTCTCAGACTAGTGACCCTTGCGCATAAGTGTTCTTAACTAAAAAAAAAGGCAAAGTCGTCTTAAGAGCATTATTATGTATGTTTTCTTGTCCAATCCCACCTCTGCCACCAAATAATAAAAACTAAATATCATTTGTATCTAAATGATCTTGTTTATTTTGATGTGGTTGTGGTGCAGTTTTTTGAAACCCGTGACGTCAACGAAACAGCTGATTCTGCAATTGTAGAAAGAGACAGACTCTAAGCACTACCGAGAGCGCATGTCCATGTAAAATTTGATTCCCATTGGCTGCTTTCACGGCGCATGTTTCTAAGTGAGGCACCGTTCGCTAGTTTTAGTAAATGCCAACATTTTAAAAAACATTGCGACTACCACGTCACCCACCCACAGCAAATGTTTAGGTCAATGTTTTTGATGTAGTATGGCGAAGTTGTGTGTGGGTGCTTTTCTTAACATTCATTCATAAGTTTAGCGGTGAGAACTCACGCATGCGTTACTGATTATGTAGTGGTACTAAAGCCAAAGTTGTAATTTTTAAATACATTATCAACTAGATTTACATTATAAATATGATATTATGTTTTTAAGTAAATTTTATTTCCCGTTTCAGGCTCGCTTCTGTTGTCTAAAGCGCTACTTTCGTGTTGGACTAAACTACAGAAGGCGGGGAGATCGAGGTTCGATTCCGGTCATTAAATTTATGCATATTTCCTTGTACAGTACGTTTACACGGCTCGTGCATTTTTTATTGATATCTTATTATTATGGTTAATTTATTTAAAATATGTATTACAAGAGCTTCTAAGTCCAAGTCAATAGTGTTAATATTTAACTAACTAGCTTTTCGATACCAATTATTAGTTAATTTCATAGGTAATAATTTAAGTAAAAGGGTCACTAAATATGTATTAAATTAAGGACATTCACTTGAGGATGGGAAAGGGAAACCTTGACACGGTAGAAGCTTCCCAAAATGCCAACATCTAGGTATTCCAAACCCCCCTCTACCCCCAATACCACACCATTACACCCTTCTGAGTTAATACCATTAACGCCGATTAAAAAAAAACATTTAAGAGTCGTGCTCGGGCAATTTTGGTTTATTTTCACAAGTGCGTAATTTAAAACTATATCGCCAGAGTTAAAGTTATGTTGTTTCGTTTCATATAGTCACAGCAAAACAAGTACACTCGGATTTTTAAAAAAGCTTTAATTTTCCTTGGTAGAGTTGTATAAACTTTTATGAAATCGAAACCGGTCAATTAATTACTTAGAATTAAAAATAAAGTATTGAAATCTCAGTTATCTAGAAACAAAATATTTGTTTGGGATCTCAAGGTCATTGATAAATTATACTTAGGTTATTTTAAAGCCTACTCAATAAATAAAAATCGGGAGTAGGTCTGATTTATTATCTAAAAGGTGGTTATTCCATTTATTTTCACATTAGTAGATAATTTTGGTTCAAGTAAATCCACCCCTTTATAATGCCGAGCAAACCATAAAACGTTCATCTCAAGTGCTATAATTATAATAAAACTATTCGTTACCACTATTGATTTATAATTTATAAGGAAGTTTTACAGAAACTTTAAAAAAATTTAACTATCCACACGAAGCCTATTATTTCTACTAGTTTAGGTAGGCCTAGTTACAATTAGACTCATTTTAAGATTATTTTTAAAAATGACAAAAAAAAAATTTAATAGCAAAATAACACGTAAATAAAATATTTGTTCAACCAATGTTATTTTACCAATGTAATGCAACACCTCTAATTTTTTATTATTTAATAAATTAAATTTGCTTTATTTTTAAGAAATGATCCGATTAAATTTGGAATATAGAATTTCTGTAAGGAAGCGGGCTGTTAGAGGGGATTGGTTGGAAAATAAATCCTAAGCTTCTCGTGAAATTCAATATAAAATAATTACATTTATATTTAAGATATATTCGAATTTATTTAAGACATGGTATCAAACCAATCTGCAGCATACAAATTTAAACAGACCCATATTCTTTCAAAGAGTGTTGGTCAAACTTTGGCCATATTTCAGTTCCATACATTTTTCTATTTTTATTTTCGTTTTGTTTCCAGATCCAACGAAAGAATACGATACCATCGTTCACTAGACAGGTCTTACTCCAATTAATCAACATCGTGGGTGTCGTTGTTCATGTTGATGTTGTGGTTGGCGTTGCGGTTGACGTCCATGATGGCATTGTTCAGGTCGACGTTGTGGTCAACATCCAAAAGGACATCATTCATGTTGACGTTATCGTCGTCGTCATCTTGAGCGTCATTGTTCATGTTGACGTTGTAAGGGAAGGCGTTGTCTATGTTGTCGATATCAACAAGGGCGATGTTCATGTTGGCATTGTGGTTGACATCCTGGATGGCATTGTTCAGGTTGACGTTGTTGTTGTTGTTGATATTGATCTCTATTATCTCGTCCGGGTTGTTGACACCGTTTATGACGTTATGGTTATTGAACTGATCGACGTTGGCCTCTCCGTTTCTTTGATACTCCAAAGCCCTCAGTTTCAGCCGTTTCTCCTCCATCAACCTCTCCCTGTGCTTGTGGATATAGTCGTGCACGTTGGGCAGACCCATGATTACACAGGCCGACAGTGCAGACCGGTAAATGTTCATGTCAGTCGCTTCGTACCTGTATACCCAGTAAACAGGATAACAAGGAGGTAAACTAATAGAAATTAAATCAATCGGAAACGACATAGACCTAAAGATAAAACCTGGAGATATTCATATTTTTATAATACTAAAATATAATATGAGGTTCATTAAATTTCTCACATTTATTATTACAAATTTTTATTAATGTAAATTAGTTAGAATATTGTGGTGGTATGGTTATGTGAGAAGAATGGAGAAGGAAAGGGTGCTAGGAGGATGTTGGATATAGAGGTGGAGGATAGGAGGCCGAGAGTAAGAGCAAGGGACAGATGGATGAAGGGAGTAAGGAGGAGTGTGGAGGAGAGAGGAAAGGATTGTGACAAGGTGGAGGCAGAGAGGTGGTTGGAGGAAAGGATGTGGTGGAGAGGCTTATGCTCCATACAGACACAGCCAGTGGCAGGAAGATATTCATGATGATGATGATTATGATGATGATGATGATGATGATGATGATGATGATGATGAATTAGAATATTACAATTATATTATAGCTTAATTATATTTGTATATTTTCGTGAATAAGTTTCCAATGTTTGGTGTGTTTCCTCAACCAATTAATCATTAGTTAACTTCCCCTTCGTTTCACTTCTTATTGGACAAAACTAAACTCCCCCTGAAGTTTCAATCACGAGATGTTATGTAATTTATAAAGGCCCAGAAACTTTGGTGCTGATTTTAACTTTACACGGACTCAAGGTGCAAAATGTTTTTAACACATTCACAAAGGGAGTAATAACTCAAACCATTTGCGTGTTTATAGCCGATACTAAAATAAATTTCCTCTCTTTCTAGCTGAGAGAAAAAACTATTAAGCTTTAACTATATTAAGAACGTGCTATAATGACACTTGGAAGATTTAAAAAAAAATGTAAGATGGACATTTTGACACCCTCCGTCAATTGGTGACGTACACACAGTGCATGTCTAGGCGTATGGATGCATGAATAAATCCTCAGTTAGGGTAGTAAGGGTTTATCGTATACTTTAATCAGGTTGTCCTATTCGTATTTTTTTCTATCCTGTCTTACTACCCGTTCGGGATACACGCATATGTACTAATTATGCTAGTGTGTTGGGGATTAGAAAAGTTGAATTTAGAGGAAGTATACCAGCATTTGCATAGAGGGAGGATGTAAAACCATTTAAGAAACATACCCTCCGTACACACTACCGCGGTTCAAATACCGATTTCTCCATCATTGGCAGTGCAGTATATTGCGAGTTTACACCTTAGACCAAGGGTCACCAAATGGCGGACCGCAGAGACATTTTTAAGGAACTTGATAAGATAGCGATAAACAGAAGAAATGATGTTAATCCGGTGGTGGGCGGGTAGTAGACATGGAAGGTCAGCAATAATAAAGTAGTAAAATAACTAAAAGGAAAGAAAATCAGGATTTTTGAATTAGTATAGTCCTATAGGGATTGAACTTGAGTCACCGTTAAAGTTTTGCCGGACCGCGGAAGTATGCTGAGTTTTTCAAACGGACCTCCTTCAAAAATAATCGTGGACCCCTACCTTAGACAACACGCCCACCGAATATTAACTAAGCTAGTGATGTAAGTATTAAGTGGAATTGTTTTTGAAGGATATGTACCACCATTTGCGTGGAAGGATTAAGAAAAAAAATACCCTTAAATATCCGTCAAAGGTAGCCCCGCCGCCACCTACCATTCTCCCGTCTTCTCGTCGAAACACTCGACGTGGTAGATCGTCGTGACGCCGTTGAAACCCCCTATGGCGAACACCATATCGTCTATGACCTCTATGGCGAAGTTACTCCTAGGGTTGTACATGTCTGGCACAGAGGTCCAACTGTTCGTCGCGGGATTGAACTTCTCTCCACTGCACATGCGTGAGATGCCATTGAAACCGCCTGAAAATTAGACAACAGCACAGACACGTCTCAACATTGATTATCAACACTTCCCTATTAGCAAGGGTGAAGCGTGAATTATAATATATTATACATAATATATAAAAGATTATATATTATACTATACATTATTGTATATAATATATTATTAATATATAAATACATACACTATATTATAAATATTTATATCTACAATATTTGTGTATATTTATATATACAATATAATATATTTTATTGAAATTTTATTATATATAATATAATATATTTATATATTATATATAATATATAAATATATGTTATATATAATAATATCGATATTATATTTTGTATGTAAAATATATAATATATATTATATATTTTGTATGTAAAATATATAATATATATTATATATAATTATTATTTATAATTGTATATAATGGTACTATTATTTATAAAATACTATTATACGTAATGTCTATTATATATATTTATAATATATAACATATATTATATAAATATTTGATATATTGTATATATTGATTTAATGGTACTAGGTTCAACTCCCAGAATGGCTGTGAAAATCATCATTGGTAAAACTGGGACCTCCACTTTTACAGGGACAAACAAATAGCCGAGAGACTTGGTGCTATGTTTATTCTAGAATTAAATTAGTTTATAAGTTACCTGCCAATATTACCAGTCGATCCAGGAAGTGTACGTTATATATCTCAAACTAATATATAAAATATAATAAATAAATAAACCTCAATAATATTATTTTCATGATGAAGAAAATCGTTTAGCTAGTAAAATTTGTTTACAATTCAATATTGCAATAGGGTTAAGTATTATATTGATTTAAAAGTCAAGCATATTCATTTATATTAATATTTCTCCTAAAACCCACATCCAATAATGACTGGAAATATCATCGTGAAACCAGGCCATTTTCAAAGGACAATATTTGAGTTGTATACACTGGTAATAAATAACCAGGGCTTGGAATTTGATGACATGTCATCTTTTTGGTACATCACGGACAATGAATGCTCGGTTACATACTCTCTATTTATGATCCGCTAGTTGTGGAAACATTTTTTTATAGGTCATTTATTGTCATTTTGATTTGTTAGGTATATTTTTATTTGGTTGCATCCTTTTAATGTCATTTTTGAATAAGTTTTAGGCATTTATGGTGAATAAGTATTTTTTTTAAATACAGTACTATCAATATTTTATAAATCCATCGATAGGCAACCACACTTTTTTATAACCTAGTTTTCATAATGAGAATATAAGCAATGAACTTTCCATCCTCTGCTTGGTTATAAAATACACATTCCTGATCAGACGCTGAATTTTTTTTATAGATTGGAAAGAATTGGGCCGGGAGGGAATGGATTTTTTTCTGAACCAGATATTTGCACAACAATTATATATATATATATATATATATTAGTACCGAGCTTGACCACTAGTTCGTGTTATACGCTTATGTAATAATTACACTATTGGTTTTAGGGATTAGGAAGGTTATACTGATAGGAATTGTACCCCTATTTGCGTGGAGGAAGCGTGGAAAACCATGTTAGAAAAACCACCTTCAGTACACCCGACCAAGATTCTCACTGTCATTGGAAGTCTAGTCTACTGCGAGAGTAGCGCGTTAGACCATGCGGCTACCGAAGCGGGTGATATATTTAACAGAATGCAAGAGTTTAGTTGTTTAGTTTGTGTTGATTTGAAGTTATTTTTTAGAAGTTTTAGGTCATTTTATAGGTTATTTTTTGATCATTTTTAGGTAAGTAAAGTACGGGCTCTGGTAATAACGTGGTTTTACCGAGGACGTAGACACAGCCATGGTATGTGATGGTGGAAACTCCACTCCTTCTGGACCTCATGGGGGTTATTAAGGTCCACTGGTTCGTCTCTGGGTCGTAAGCCTCCGCAGAATTCATGCACTCCTGGCCGTTGAATCCGCCGGTGATGTAAATGCGATCTAGATGGGTAAAAACACAACTAAAATATTCTTTGCGGTAGTTTTATAGACGGTAAATTTCTTTTAAGAAAAATGTTTTAATGTCTTCCACGTCTTACTACCCGTTCGGGATACATGCATACTTCAACCAATTACAATAAATATGGATGAGTAATTTTCGTGGAGGGGAATAAACATATCAGTCCCCGTCACCAGCTAATCATACAATACGCGAGACTGATGCCCTTTTACACGTGTTTGTTGGTGTAGCCTATATCATATGCAAATATAGTACAAAAAAACATAAAATACAGGAAAGATGTGAGAACTTTTAAAAACAAAATTATTTTAAGCTTTTACGAATGAAAATAAAGTTGATATTTATGTTTACCTTGGTAAATAAATTTGTATACAGGATGTTCCTGGATTAAAAAATTAAAATTTGGAAAGTGGCAGGGGATCGAAAATTTAATTCAAAACGTCCTTTATGGCTAATATCGGTTTCGCTTTCTTTTCGAGCAATAAGCAACATACCAAATGAAAACAAGTTTTTCGGTATAAAAAGTGAAATAACCCTAAAATAATTATGTTTATAAAAATAAACCTTGATATAAATGTTGAGTAATATTAAACTATAATTAATATGACACTTCCTATGTTCCAACATTTTTCTTAATTTAGGAGGAATCCAATATGAAGCCTCAAATGAGATATGTAAAAGTAATTGAAAAACCACATTTTTGGCTAAAAGCCTGAAGTAAAATTAATATCGGTCAACCCCTCGTTCTGTCATTGATACGTGTACTGTTTGTCTCTGGGCTGGAGGCCATAATTTTTTAACAAAGTAAATAACTAAAATAATAAAGTAAATATTTTTTTATTTCTAAATTTTGATTTTGTTTGTATTTTTGCTGTTTGCTCGAAATAGAAGCAAAAACAAGCTCATCTTCAAAAGGGTATTTTGAACTAGTTTTTATATTCCCTACCACTTCCCGAAGTTTGACTACTCAATCCGGAAACACCCTGTATACATGTTGACAAATTTATTGGTCCGTATATTTTTATATATTTTTTTCATAATTTATAATAACTACAGCCAAAATATTTTCTTTATATTTTTAATATCCAATATTATATTTAGCTTGAAAAATGTTTACTTGGTTTAAAGCACTCAGAATCTATAAAAGTGAATGTTTGCCAACATTGTCATGTAAACTATTGTAAGGCCTGCAATAATAATTACAGAATTCTGTACTTAAATCTCAAATGCACTGGCTAACAACTCCAACTCCTACAATTATTCTTTATCATCTCATTTGGGAGGACAAACTTCCAAATCATTGATTTTTATCTGTACTCTTTTATTTTCATTTTGAAAATTCTTGGCTGAAACCATTATCCTTTTCTTTTTTTTTAAAAATGAATATTCATGTGTGACGATGACGTCTTACTATAGTTTATTTTTGAACCTGCTCCATTCACAATGATAGCCCATCATATTATGAATGTTAATAATAATTTATTTTGTCACGTAAGCTAACGCATTGTACTTTAAGAACATACCAGTTCCATTTGATATTTGAAATTACACTAATAAGAAAGTATTTTTTAGTTTTTTTAACACCAAGTCTTACTACCTGTTCAGGTTATAAGCATTTATATTAATCACGCTAGTGAGTCAGAGATGAATATGTTTTAATTTAGATGATGTATAACGTCATTTGAGTGGAGGGAGAGTGGAAAATCATTTTGGAAAAAACACCCTCATTACACCCGATATGGATTAGAACCCCAATATTCCTGTTATCGGTAGTCTGATCTAACACAAGTGTGACGCTTTAGACCATGCGGCCACCGAAACAGGTAGAGAGACTGTTAATCAATTATTATATACTTCAAATGTAACTAAAAAAATGGCACCATGTAACTGTCGTAAAAGTTGCATGCCATCAATTTTAATTTAAACAAAAGCCTACTTCGGTGGCCACATGGTTTAAGGCGTCACTCTCACAATAGACTTTACAGCCAATGAAGGAGAGGTCGGGTTTCGAATCCCAGTTGGGTGTATTGAGTGTGGTTTTCCTTAAATGGTTTAACACTACCCCCTCTACGCAAATGCAGGTGCACTTCTCCTAAATTGCACCTAACTCATCTAGCGTAGTTAGTACATATGCATATAATCTGAACAAGTAGTAGGACGCGGTGCTAAAAATAAATTAATATAATTCAAATCTATATTAAAAACATATTTAAAGATAAATAATGGTCACTTCCTTTGCTAAACGCCAAACAATTCCATTTATCATGCTCTAGTAGTAACGGAATTTTGCGCATACATTTTATAGACAAATTATTGAATACAATTACCGGTTTATTCGTACTAAATTTAAAAAAAAGGGAAGATCAATCATGGACTCTTAAGATAGCTTGTTGGGGTTGACGGGAAATAGGGTTTCGATTCATGTCGCGTGCAGTGAAGAATATTTTCTACCTGGGATTTTCAATTTAGTTTTTCTCTCCTCTCTCCACGCTAATTCATACAACTTCCCTCCGCACTTCTATATACTTTAATATATCCCGTTTTTATACAGCAGAACAATCTATCAAGTAAAACCAACAGCTATCGTTCCACCAACGCAAAGACCACGAGTGCACTCCCTAAGGTGGTCGGAAATGAGAAAGTTGGCAATTATTAATATTTTAGTGGCTTACCATGCAATACATTCCGTGCCACATTGTGGCGGAAATTGCGGTTTACACTGCTTCCATATACTTAGTTTAAGTTATGGCTATAAATAAATAATACCTGGTGTGATCAAACGCTCATAACTAATCACGCCGTTCCCTTACGAGGTAGGCAAGAAACTGTGCATATAGCTTAAAAAAAACTCCACACTTAGTCCACATCCTCACTAACTTTCTCTACACTTGTTTAGCCTTGCATACTTCCTTAGCTTCAACAACATCCATACATCGTGTCATAAATGCAATTTTTATTCTTTAAAACTCTAAATGTTTCTCTTTTTCACACATGTCTACCACATTTAGTTACGTCTTATATTGCCTACCCCTTCCTTTTAATCCATCCACACAATCTACCTTCATATATTTGCCTTGTCACTCGATCCACAATCATCCACTCAACATGCCCAAACCAACGTAAGACACTTCTTTCACGTTGACCTATTGGATTATCTTTCAAACCACAATCCTTCAGCACCCATTTATTATTGACTCTGTACATACGAGATTTTCCCCATAAATTTCTTAGATATCTCATTACAACCGTATTCACCTTGTTCTTGTGTTTATACTGACAAACCTAAGCTTCACATCCATAAAACAATGTTGGCGTTAACACACATTTTTATGTACTGCAATCTTTGCCTTTTTCGATACTACTTCATTCTTTGCAAAAATCCACATACATCCAGCTACTCTCCGAGATGCATTCACCCCTCTGTCGATTTCACCATCCATCCTTCCATTTTGACAGAGCTTTCTACCCGGATACACAAAATCATTCACATTGTTCTAACAGTTTTCCGTGTATACTAAATTAAATGCCTTCTGATATATTAATTTCTCGCAACAATTAAATAACACCAAACCGTTGAGAGTTGTGGCACAAGCGTCAGAACGCTGCATGTTCATCGGCGCAATAAGGGACCACTGGTTGGTCTTGAAGTTGTACCGCTCGGCGGTGTTCTGCCTGTGATGACCATCATATCCTCCCATCGCGTAAATCAGGTCGTTGTGGACTGACACACTCACATAACACCTGCGTGCATTCAAACACATAATGTTTGTCAGCATTTATCAGCTGATACGTAGCTATTTGTGCTACTTGTATAGTACAGTAGTTACTGGGTGTATTTTAGTTGTATTGGGAACTGAACAACAAGCATTACACCTGATCTATCGCTATTTTCTAGACCTATATTATTATTATTATTATTATTATTATTATTATTATTATTATTATTATTATTATTATTATTATTAGCACCGCGTCTTACCACCCGTTCGGGTTATACGCACTTACGCTAATGTGTAACGGTAGGGTGATTGTGAGACGAAATGGAGGACCTACAGTTTAACTTGGAATCCGAACTACGGTGGAGGCCTGGCATTCCACACATTCACAAGTTGTGATTAATACGCGTCTTGTCAGAGGTGAATGAAGAGTTTGGCAATCAGATAAATCTGTGCTGGGACCGAGGATTGAACCCCGAGAGACCGTTTATTACCACCGATACTTAAGAAGCCATCTTGGTAAGAGAGAAATTGCTACGCAGACGTTCAGTTCTAACGCTATATTTAATTCTACAATGCGTTATTTCAAAATATGACTCACGAAAAATTAAAGTTTAAGGACTTCAACAGGGTTATCTTCCTTAACAAATTTAAATAAATTGAGTTTTATTAATAGAAAAATAAAATGTGGGAAAATGTGATATTCGATCATTTTCAACGACTTTTTTTAATTCAAATTTGCGGTGCTATGAGACTAAGTTTGATGAGAAAGGGCTTTATATTTTAGCCTTTCTCTAACAAATACAGTAAATTTTGTTGGCTCACAACAGAAAATATTAAGATATTTGATAACTAGCCGAGAGCTTTCCTCTTTACCTTGAACTGAGAGGTTTCATAGTTTTCTTTCCCCTCTTTCTTATTTGCACGACAAAGGGTTGTTGTAGGAGAAGGGCGCAAGGGTATAGAATAGAGAAGTAGTTCCAGGAAACGACACAAACCATTGTATTTTAGGACGCTTTCGCTGAACAAGGCAGCCGCCTCAAGAATAACGACTTACAGCTAGTGACCTTCGGACTATATGGTCAGATGTAAACTTACTTTAATATTAGTATATTTATGACACTTTCTTGAATCAAGCTCGTGAAATCAAGCTCCTATAAACGTTTTTTCATTAGAAAAATACATAAAAATACTGTGATTTTTTTTATTTCAGACTTATTTGGTGCTTTACCCCTGGTTTTATTTAACTAAACAGTTAAACACAATTATACATAGATTTAATTCTCTTCAGACAATTTTTATGCACGTTATAACATAGGAGTTCTTCAACCCAGGTCTCCTTAAATAAATTTACAAAATATGATCAACCTAACAAATCAATATTCCTTTTGAGAGATTCACGCCACTAAAATTTGGTCCATAAAGACGTATTAAAACAAATTAAAGATAAAAAATAGTTAACTAGATGCTAATCGTGCTTCTAACTACTCCAGTAGCATGTGCACTAAATATTTTGTCAACCCATTCTTGGACTTGATAAACTTATGCCAACTAACCTACGTGCGTTCATTGGTGCCACCTCACGCCATTTCTTGAGGACGGCGTTGAAGCAGCGACACGAATTGAAGTAGTCCATACCGTCGAACCCCCCTATGACGTAGATGCTGTTCACAACCACTGCAGTGCCGTGGTAGGCCCTTGGACCTGTGGGGTCCACTTCTTCAACCTGATGGTACGATGGGGAGAATACATACGGTAGGTATGGTATATGGAAGGTCTGAAAGGTCTTTTTTTCCTACCAAAATCCTACCATACAGTAGAGACAAGGAAAAAGGCATTTAATACCTTAATTCCTACCACTAACATGGTTTAGATTGAACCTCTAAAGCTAATAACTATTCGCAAGATTTTAGTAACTAGGCTAACACTACTAGACTATTATCCCATTAGGACCATTTGCTATAGAGTGCAGCCCAAATAATAGCTTTGTCCAACAGCTAGAAAAGTTACTAGCTCTACTTTCACGTATTCGTACATCAGGTCATGTTACCTTAAACGGTCACTTTTGATAGATATCCATACCTATAAAATAACACTAATTAAATAGTAAAATGAAATTAATATTGACTGCAAAAAAGATATGTTTGTACTTTCTAGAAAGCTCTTCTTTGAAAATTGGACTGTAGCCCCAATTCAAAAGTAGTTTTCTACCTCTTGAAATTTAATTAAAGGGTTCAAGCTTGCTATTTTTAAAAGAGGGCTACTCAACAATTTAGCCTAAATTATTTTGGTAGCCAGGGGCATGAATCTTAGTGGTTGATAATTTTAAATAATAAATCAGAGTTCCGATTTGTATGGTAATGGATTATACACATTACTTTTAATTTAAATACAGGCCAGTTTATAAATATGAATAGTTTATTTCCTAACTCCGAAGATGGTACATTGATACCAACCTTGACCCAGCGGTCAGCCCTGGTGTCGTACGTCTCCATAAAGTTTGTAGGGCTCCCCCCACTCCAGCCGCCGATAGCAAAGAGTATCTCGTGCGGGACCCTGGGCCTGGCAATCTCCGGTGTCGGGACTTCCCCGTCCTTCTGCGTGATCATCTCGAGGTCGTACAGGAACTTGAGGGTCTCTATGATGACAGGGCGGCACGCCTCATTGTTTGTGACGTAGGGGTGGTCCTTTACCTGTAACTCACGAACACCAGTGGGACATTTCTTGTCTACCTGAACAAATTTTACGGGTTTAGAGGTCTGATAAAAGATTTGGTGTAAAATCTACAAATACTATTTAATAAATTGGTATGCTTCATAGTAGCATAGGAAAATATTCTAATAATGTTAGTAGAAATTTAATATATATAATTCAAGCTGTGAGGATGAAGAATAGGATCACCACCTCCAACAGCCTTAAAGAGATATATTAGTTAACACACTGAAAGCAGTCGATGTCGAAACTCACATGTTCCAAGAAGTACTGCGTCTCCAAAAGCCCCAGCCTGATGTTCTTCATGAGATCTACAATGTGCATCTTCCTGTTGTCTGGGTCATGGTTGATCCACCGCAGCACTGATTCCCACACGGTGTCCTCCGTCTTGACGTTCAGCTCGTTCGCGCCGATCACCTTGCACATCTCCTCCAAAGGAAGTTCCAGTAGCTCGTTGCTCTTCTGAGCCACAGTCACGAAGTGCCGCATCACGTACATGGTCGCGTCGGCCTCCAATCGGGTGCAGAAGTGTTCCCTGTGAGTATAGGCATCGGTTGTTGCTTAAGGCGGCCACCTCGGTCGGCGAGAAGGTATCAATCGTTGTCAGGCCAAACGGCTTAAAATACAATGGTATGTATCGTTTTCTGGAATTACTTCTCTAGTCTGTCTAAGCTTATTCTCCCTTTCAGCCTTAACTTACAACCACCCTTTGCCATATAAATAAGAAACAGGGGAAATAAAACTATAAAACTTATTAGGCATATTTAAGTTAATGAGGAAAACTTGTTGTTAGTTTTCAAATAACTTAAAATATTATGTTGTGAGCCTATACAAAAATCACTGTATTTGCTAGAAGAAGGCTAAATCTAGATCACATTTTCATCTAGTTTCAAAGTTCTACAAATATGCTTAAAATTAGTTAAAAATGGGCAAGTATCACATTTTAACAAATTTTTTCTACTAATAAAACTCAAATCATACGGTCATTAAGAAAAAAAGAGCCCTGTTGGAATCTTTTGACTTTATTTTGGCGTGAAACGTATTTTGAAATAACGCATCGTAGAATTAAATATTGCGATAGAGCTGAACGTATGCGTGGCAATTTCTCGCTTACCAAGGGGGTTCCCTTAACAGTATTGTAGGGATGAGTTTTAAAACTATAATTTCTGGGACTAAATAATTTTTTCGTTTTAGCTTATTATTAGAAGAGTGAGTAAACGGGGTCTTGCCCAGTTCATTGGTCTCAACTATGGACATAGGAAGGTGGAGGTTGGGGGTATGAGCCCCCCTGATAATTGTCCCACCCCCTATTGATGGACTCATCAAATGAGGTTTCCACATGTACAAATACAAACTTATACAAGGTGTATTATTTAACATTCATACACACAGCCCTTTGGTTGCACTGAGCTTTCCAGGATTAGTCCCTTGCCAGGGCCGCCCCAAGGGGTGAGTGAGGCGGTTAACTGCCCGGGACGCCAGGCTCTAGGGGTTACCATGCCACCGATGTCGTCTTAAAAATTCTACAATTTTTTTTTTAAACTTGTACATTTCTCATATATATTTGATATTGACCTAATTTTCTCTGCTGCTTATTACGACTTGTGTTCCTGTTAGAAGCAGTGGGCATGAACATAAGAAATTCACCCATCTTGTAATGAGTTCCTTTCAAATTTATGGGACTTTAAAGAGTAAGAAGCGCTTAAATCATGTTTCGCCCGGGCTCAAAATTATGCTCGAGGCGGCCCTGTCCCTCAGGGTCATTATTCACTCAAAGCTTAAGACTGAGTCTGGGATATGTTTGGAATATATTTTACAATTTTTTGATATAAAGTAGTTTACTAATCCTTTTTTATCAGATATAATTTATGAAATACAATAAACCCCGTTGTACTAAGATACAGTACAAATAATGGTGTGACTTACAAAGTCAATTCCCTGATTTTAATTTGTTTAAGTGCTACCCTGACCACCTCTGTGGTCTAGCAGTCAGAGTTCCTCCACTACAGATCCAGGGATACCCGGGTTCGATCCCCGGCGCTTCCAGATTTTCTGTGAAGCAGTAGGTCTGGAACGGGGTCAATTCAGCCACACGAGGACAAATGAGGTGCTACTCGAATGAAAAAGTAGCGGTTCTGGTTTAGAAAACAGAGAGTAATGGCCCTAGGGTTCGGTGTGCTGACCAAATGACACCCTCTATTCGAAGAATATGGCAGTATCTTCTCCAAAATATGGTGGCCGCTCGGTCTTTATGGTTCTATTGTGTGTTGACGCCATGGAGATATCTTTTTTTGTTTAAGTGCTTCCCTGATGGAAGCGTTAGAATATGAATATGGGCATTTGCAATAACATGGATAATTTAGTACTAGAAGAAATCTAACTACAGATTTGTCGTCAAACATTTTGAAGCCAGTGTTTCCGAACAGGAACTAAAATTGAGTTCAATACTGAGGATTACATCTGTGTATTTTATGTTGTCGTTAACGATAGTGTTGACCTCTCCTAAACCAAACCAATCACCTGGCAAATCTCATGATGCCAATACAGTTCTCCTCGTTGAGAGAACTCCTCAGAAACTCGGAGCAAAGCTCGAGCACCCCGATCACACACAGGTAGTCCGCCGTCACGAGGAGCTTGTAGACGTTGTTCTGGTTGACGGGGAGGTTTCTCAGGTAGGCGTATTCCAGGATCAGCGACATCATCTCTGAGGAGACGCCTGGGACGAGGACGTCTGTCTTATCGCTGGTGTGTAGCGTCGTGGTGAACAGGGCTCTCAACATACACCAATACACCTTTCACTTTATAATACCGCCTTGGAATACAACTGTTTCTCGTGCGTGCCTTATGAATATATCTAAAGGTGCTGTTTGTTTTTTAAATAATCACGTTCAACGCCGGAGCTTAATAAAAGATTCATGGATTCATAAGGTAATTTAGAGGAAAGGCACCTGCGTAATCGTGCTACATCAGTCGTAACCCAATTTGTGGAAAGACTAGCCATTACTAATGTACCGTTGCCCAAGAGACGCCCGAATGTACTAATCGTACATCCTTTCCATGGAGGCTCTTTCCATGTCCAGATGATATGAGGTGATAGTGATAGTGAGTATGAGGGTGTGGAACTAGTAGAAACAAAACCTAACTTAAGCCAAGCTAACCAAATCCTGGGGAGTTTTTGGGGTAATTCCCCTTTCAGGAATAATGCCCAAGGTACTAGCCGTGAATTGAACCTGGAAGCCCTAGTCTCGTAGCCAGGTTCGTTGACCACTACACCACGGGGCTGGTTGTGAAAATGAGATGAAAATAATAATAATGTGATGAATCGTGCGTGGAAAGCAACCACTAGTGCATCCAACTGAGATTAAAGCTTCATCAGCAATTCAGTACATATTATGACTCCCTTTATAACTGTTAAATAAAAGGGTTAAAAAATTAATCATACACATATTTAACCAGTTCGACATTCAAAAAATTGTTCTAAATAGTTTAGCCCAGTGTTCCTCAAATGCTGTGCCGTGGCACACCGGTGTACCACGGTGTCCAATTAGGTGTGCTGTATGGTTACAACCCAAGAGTTCCACGCATCGCTGTTCAGTAAGTAATACTAATACTTAGCACTGCGTATTACTATCCGTCCGGGTTGTACGCTTAAGTACTCATTGTACTAATTGGTTAGGTATTGGGAAGGTTGAATATAGAGGAAGTTAACCCACATTTGTGTGGAGAAAGAGTGGAGAACCATTTAGTAAACCCCTCCCAGTTCACTCGAGCGAGATTCGAACCTCAATCTCCCCGTCCTCAGCAGTCTAGTCAAACACGAAACTATCACGTTAGCCAATTAGGCCACCGAGGTGGGTCTGTTCAGTAAGGACACAAGTGAAGTTAGTACAATCGGCAGCCGTTCGCCATCCACGTTTCTTGATTACTTATATTTTTAGTATATTTAACAACATTAAAAGCTTTCAGCGTTATGGCTTACCCAAATTACTAATGGTTTGAATGAAATGTTTACAAAACTGTTAAGGAAGTGGGCACAGAAAAATGACTTTTAATCTTATAACATTTGAAGTTAATTCTGGAAAAATTAATCTCTACTTTCTTAATTCTGATTTACCGCACATCCGTCGGACTGGATACATAATTTACATTTTCTGCTGCCATGGTGCGTACCCAAAACAAAACAGTGTGCCACAAAATGTTTAGTCTTGTTAAGAGTTCCGTGAATTAAAAAAGTTTTTCGGAACATAGGATTAGGGCCACAGAACTTAAAAGTTGCCAAAAAATATTGAGATTAATAAACGTATTATCACTTTTACCATCGTCAACAAATCAATAAAAAAGGTAATATGTCAACTATTGTACGTAAAAGCAATCTAAGGGTACAGCGGAAAAACGAGGGAAGTCACATTATATAATTCTACCAGGTAAATGGCTTTTAATTCTCAAACCCCATAAAGACACTTGGAATTTTTTTAAATGTAAAATTACAGAAACAACTTTTAACGATAATTTTAAGCTCACTATAAAGCTCTCAGGAATTTTCAAAAGATGGCAGCACTTGCTAGATTTGAGTTAAAATTTGAGGTCCGCTAAGTTGGCAGAGCAGGCCTTTATGGGTGCTGCCAACTTCACGGATGTCCGACAATTAAACTCAGTCGGTAACGTGTCTGTCTACTGAGCTAAGGGTCCCAAGTTCAATACCAGCTATGACCGAAAAATTTATCATGGATGAAATGAGGGTTTCCCCTTTCACAGTGAGGAATTAACAATCGTAGGGGGGGGGG
>CABFWO010001545.1:39832-80687 GCA_902155825.1 Timema genevievae | reverse complement strand
GGGGGGGGATGGATGTTGTGTCTGTTCTGATTTAAGTAAGTTTATGAATTGTGGGTTGATATTAATCAATCGGTTCAGAAAGGGCAAGTTAAATACACCATATAAATTTTTAAAAATGAAAAACTTCACGGATCTTGAAATTGGACTCTCCTCCTTTTCCCCCTGTACCTTTCAAGTGCTACTGTAGAATGTGTACAAGGGTTAGAGGTTACCTGAAGTAAGTACTGCAAGAGGACAGGATGGCCCGGTGAACAGGGAACGTCCCTCCGTCCTCGAGTCTTAGCAGAGCGTCACACAGTTGATTGTTACGTCTCAGATCGTTTAAGGCTTGCATGGCCTGGGTACTCATGCACCTCCCTGTCTGTTGAGCCAACAGGGGTCGAGAAGAGGAACAGCTTTCCTCGGTTTCCATCTTTATCTCCTGGAAAATTAAACAAAAATAATATTAAGAGGCTTCTTTTTAGGACTCCAGAACGAGTCATCTTAATTTTACCCCACCTCTTCCCCCGCTCGGGCTGTTTGCATACTTTATTTACGCTAATTTATTGCACCACGTCTTACTACCCGTTCGGGTTGTACGCTTATATACTAGTTACTCTAATGGTTGTAGTAATTAAGAAGATTAATTTAGTGGAAGGGTACAAGCATTTGTGGGGAGAGAGAGAGAGAGAGAGAGAGAGAGTGGGAAAACCATTTTGGAAAAAACTACCCTCTGTACACCCGACTGAGATTAGAACCTTGATCTCCCTTTCATCGGAGGTCTAGTCTACTTCGAGAGAAGCGCATTAGACCCTGCGATCACCGAAGTGAGTGCCTTTGTTCTTGCTTATCTGAATCGCACAGAACATACATTTCTTTAGAACTCTTGATGGCGGATAAAGAATTAACTACAAGTTCATTAAATAATTTAATAATATACCCACATCGGCGGACACGCGGACTACACTTCAAGACTGTTTAGTCTGGTTTATAGTCGAAAAGAGTTCGAATCCTAGCACGAATTATTGAAGTTGTCAGGGTGAATACAATTTAAAGTAATGTGAGTATATATTAAGTATTTTTTTTAAATAAATGGTACGGTACACCGCAAAGACTTTCTCATTTCTTTACCTAAATATGGAGACACTTACTAAAAAATCGTAATATAATCCGAAAATAAATAATAGATACTGTTGGATATACGTAGTAGAAAAAATCACATTTCAAAGAGCATAAATTAAATATTATTCACTGTAACATAAACATATTGATATAAAAGGAACATCTAGGTCCACCAAGGAGCATAACAATCGAATCCCCATTTTCTAGACCTCCAATTACAAATATATATATTTATAAATAAACATATATACATATATACCGGTATACTTATTTATATATATATATATATATAGGCCTTACTCATAGTTTTGAAACTATTGATTTATAAAAATATATTTCAAATAAAAGTTCATTTTAATTTTAAAAGTACTTACTACTTTACAATAATAAATAACTATTTCATATCTTAAAGAGCCCAAAATTTGAGATATCAGCTTGTGTAAAGTAATTTAGGCCTACCCTATAGTCATTTTCCAGGAAATATTAAATACCCCCAAGTTATAAGATAAGATAATACCCCCACTATCCCACTTTCCATAGTCTCATTTTAAAATTTGAAATTATTATACTTTTTTGGTTATTTGGGCTAACTACTTGACCCTCCTGCCATGTTTAAGTTTCATACAACCCAACTCCATTTTTAAAATATTAAATTTTATGAACTGTTTGATTAATTGGAGTGATACTTGTACCTGCCTGTAAAATTTCCATTATCTACCTTCTCTGATAGTTTTTTTAAAATATTTAGATCCCCCAAAACCCCAAATTCCCACTGCCCCCTTTTTCTACTTTTTTTAGTTATATGAGGCAATCCCTCTACCATCTTTTGAATTTCAGTTTTCTATCCCATCTAGAAGTAGTTAGTCTTTTTCTGAATACATACACACACACACATACTGACTTTCTGCTTTATATAGATATATATGAAGATATTTATAGGTATATAGGAATATATAACATATATATGAATTATGTAAGTTATATATAGGTATACATAGGTATATATAAGTATATATACAATCGTCTAGATAGGAAGGAACTGTTTGGAAATTGTAAAAGTTCCAAAACCAAATTTATGTATTTATAGTTGAGGTCATGTGATCTAAAAATATCACTTTGATAGAGAATACTGCTAATAAAATGCTAGCAATATTCACAGCAATAAATTATGTTTATATTTTCTAAAAGTTTTTTTCTACCCGAATCTCACAATAGATTACATTACGTATTTCCTACCCATCCAGATATCCGCATTTAATATTATTATTATTATTAGCACCGCGTCTTACTACCCGTTCGGGTTGTACGCACTTACGCTAATGAGTAATGGTAGGGTGATTGTGAGATAAAATGGATGACCTACAATTTAACGTGGAATCCGAACCACGGTGGAGGCCTGGCATTCCACACATTCACAAGTTGTGATTAATACACGTCTTGTCAGAGGTGAAGGAAGGGTTTGGCAATCAGATAAATCTGTAATGGAACCGAAGATTGAGCCCCGGACTCCCAGCACAGAAGTCTGACACCTTACCCCTAGACCGCCAGGTCACCTCACATTTAATAATTACACTAATAGGGTGGGGATGAGTAAGGTAGAAATTAGAGTAAATTCAATTGCATTTTGATGGAGGGAGAGTGGGAAACCATTGAATATAAACTACCTTAAGGAATCGAACCTCAACCTCTCGTCACTGGAAAACCAGAATAGACAAGATTTATGTCTAGTTCGCGTGTCCAACGACACTGATAGTTAAAAGTTCATTTAAAAATATTAAAAGTAACGTAGTAGTAATTTTATGCTAAAAATATTTATATAAATTCTAGTCACATCAAACTAATAGTGTCAACATACCTCTGACATGAAGATACTGTTGTTAATTTTGAATAAACATTGATTTTAGTAAAATAAAATTCGGCTAGGTGGATGACTTCTTTGTCGACCAATATTTTTCCACAAATCAAATTTAAAAAAACAAATTCAATTGCTTTGGCTTCACGAGAAGTAAGAATAGCTTTGTATATTCAAGACAAGTGTGAAAACAGATGGCTACAGATAAAAAGGGTCTGTTGTTTATTTTTCGATAAAAATAAAGGTAGAAGTAGCATTTTTGGTTGAGGCATTTTTTGAATGGCCTGGGCCACACCGTAACCTAGACAATATCTTTCCGAGTGTTTCACCTATGTGACAATGCCCCCAAACAAATCAATAATTACCAACTTAGAATTGTATCTGAAACATCATGGCAGGCAACACTACACAGTAATATAACATTACAACCCTGTACAGGATGTATATTAATTGGTGTGAAATATTCTATGGGCGTATTCCCATCGACCAAACATTAAGAAAAGTTCATATAAACATGAGTTTAGGAACACCTAGTTTTAGAGTATTATTAAAGGTTTTCCTCAAAGATGGATAAGTCGTGGTGAATCCATTGAATGGTCTGCTTTGTCATCAGATTTGAACCCCATTGATTTTTATCTCTGGTGACATTTAAAATCTATTGTTAACGCAACTCCTGTACCTGATATTGAGGTTTTTAAGAGAGCGTAACGTAAATAGATGTGAGCAATTACATAACACCTCAATTGTACTAAACAAATAAACATTTTGAATTTTTTTTTTGTCAAAGATGTTCTGTCTTGTGTTTTTGTTTATTTCTGTCAAATTTTGTCTTGTTTAACTACATTGTTTCTTCTATTTGAACAATAAAATTCCTCCGACCTCAAAAGCTAAGTGTTTCCATACGCATGTGTATATGGACTTTACTTGGACTTTGGTCGATGGGAATAAGCCCCTAGAATATTTGACACCAATTAATATACACCCTGTATATTCAAATCGAGCACAGATTTTTAAATATAGTTATGAGGACTATATTTTTCTAAGGAGGTGTCCATAAACTTCACCAGACTTTCAAAGGGTTCATGGCACACACACACACACACAAACACACACACACAAAGTATCTCAGTCTTAGATGTATTTTTCAAACATTTTTACTTCTTTGAAATATCTTGTAAGTCTGTATCGTGAGGGTAATCATTCTTGTTTGTTAAGTTGATTGAAATAAAAGAGAAATTTCTTGGAATACCTCTCAAGTTTCCGAAGTGATTGCAGGGTCACTTCTTTTGGTTACCGTTGACATATGATTGAACGTAAATCCCAGCAGGCTGTGTAAGGGAACTCTTAGCTTAGTTCAACCTTAACCCCCAAAACTCCCCCTTTACCTTGAGCGCCTTAAACAAACTCCCATCCAACCAACAAATATCCACCAATTTTTTATTGCATTCAATATTCTCTGAGTAGGAAAAAGAGAATTGGATTTGTAAAACCTCCAAGTTTCCCATGTAAAATCATTTTATATCCTGGTTCTATTATAAAATATTATTTTACTATAGTTTTTGAATTTTTGTTTTTGATATCGCTTTTATTCACTATAACTAAAGGATTTAATTATATATATATATAAATTGTTTACTGGTTTATCAATAATAATTAGTGTAATACCTGATTTATTGGCCGAATGGTCTAAGGCGTCACTATAATGTTAGATCAGCCTGCTGAAGACGGGGAAATCAGGGTTAGATTCCCGATCGATTCTACTTATTTTTCCTAAATTGTTTCCTACTCCCCTTCCACGCAAATGCGGGTAGCTTACTTCTAAAACTCTTCCTTCTTATCCCTACCCCATTAGAATAATTATCATATATACGTATAACCTGAACGGGTAGTAAGACGCGGTGAATAAAAAATATATAAATATTATAAAATATGTTTATATTAATTTCAATAATTTAGATTTAAATTCAATTTTATTTATTATTTAAATACATATTACATATCGAAATCCTGAAATACCTAAATGCACATCTTTAGATCTTGCAGTTAAACATTTAGACATAAAAATTAAAACATATTATCACACATAGCATTTTCCCTTGAAGTTTTTAGATATTTTGCTGTAGTTATTGAAGTATCCAGTCATTTTGTATTTCTCACTACACTTATTTGATGAATTTATTGGAGTTCTGGTGGTAGTTGATTGAATAATTTGGGAAATGGGGTATTTCAGTTCTTGTTTGCCATAGTAATTTGAATAATTGCCAATTGTATACAATTCTTTGTTAGATGTTGTGAGTGTGTTATGTAAATTTATTTGTATATATTTGAATGCCATCTAAGAAACTTATCAGAATTAGTCTTTGCATTAATAATAATAATAATAATAATAATAATAATAATAATAATAATAATGGTGTGTCTGGGTTACATCAATCTGTATCCCAGTTTGTGGACAGATTAGCCAGTACTAACGCACAGTATCGTTGCCCAGGGGACGCCCGAATGTACTAATCGTACATTCTTTCCATGGAGTCTCTTTCCATGTTCCTATGAGATGAGCTGATGATGGTAGTGATTATGATGGGGTAGCACTAATGAAGATCTTAAACCTAATTTAAGACTAACTAACCAACCCCTGGTGACTATGGGAAAACTACCCCAGTACCAGGCGGGAATCGAGTCCGGGACCTCTAGGTCAGCAGCCAGAAGTTCTGACTGTACCACGAGTCCGGTTGAGCTTAGAACTGTCCATCATAGACTTATATGATCTATTTAGTGGCTTTCTCCTCTATCACTATTTTCTTTTTGTCACTTTAGCGCAATTCTTGGGTAATTTTTGACCTTTGACCGAGATCAAGATATAAACTCCAAAGGGTATCGTGAGTATGTCAACATTTAATCTCGAGTCTATTTCCAACAACAAGAAACAAAACTTTGTTCTTCATGATGGGGGCCGGTGTGAAGAATCTCGTGTTTAAGAATGGTGCTAAAATGCCTATTATGGGTTTTGGAACGTGGCAGGTAACAATAATTTGGATTAATTTATTTTACCTGTAAAATTCACGTTATAGTAGATATTCTATTATTATTTTTAAATGTTAACATTTACATCTGCTTCAATTGGGATATCAATATATTGTAATCAACATTTTTATTTACGATGTATGCAGAAATGTTTAGTTTATATTTCTTATCAATACATTATATTTCATGTAGTTAACTAGGTTAAATTTACCATGTGTGAATCATACCAGCATGTTTACAATGAATTTGATGAAGTTAATCGAAAAAAAATTATTATAACTTTAAATTTAGTGATAGTGAACATTTTGTTTCATGTTTGGACATTAATAAATAACATTCAATACAGAGTATCACTTATAAGCAGTGGGCTCTTTAGTATTTATCGAACATTAAAAACAAAACAAAAAATCTTGATGTTTGCATTGTAATTGCCAATAAGTTAAAGCGGATATATAATAATGGAATTGGCTGAGAATTGATTTTATTGGTATAGTATTTAAAAAGTTTAGTAATTTTTGCCTTTATTATTGAATAAGGCAGTGGTTCTCAGACTTTTTTTCTCCTCACGGCACACTAATATTTGTTGTGAGCCCTCGCGGCACACTGAACGTGTAAGTCATCGGAGACTAAGGCATGCGCATGAGCAGAGGGGCTTCTCTCAGTTGGACAGAAAATGCGAGTATGTGTCCTCTATTCGACCACGATTGTGTGAAAAACGACAAGAATCTTATTATTACTCAAATCTTTGACTGCAAATTAGTTTAGTAAATCTTTCGAGCATTTTTTTCTTACTTCTTTGTAAAAAATTATAATTTAATGAAACTAATTTTAACTATTTTAATGTCAACAATAATATAAAATCAAGAATTTCATGGCACATCTAGTGTATTTCATGGCACACCCTTTAAGAACAACTGGCTTGAGGTATTAAGATAAATTCAGATTCGTAAAGGACCAATAATTTGAAGCGTATTGGTGTTCCACGACTTTTTTCTACTGTAATTTGATTATTTAGATGTCAGTTCCTAGATTTTCTAATTATGTAACTTATTAATTTTCTTTATATTTATTAGTTTGGTTGGTTATTATACTAACAATAATTCTGTAAATTATATAATGTTATAATTTGTTTCACTAATTTACTAATATTATCATAGTTGGAGTAACACCTAAATACATTTTGTGGATTTTCGTACTTAGTATATGTAAATATATGATGGCCTAATTTTCACAGTGCTCAACTCAACTAATCGTTTTAATCTGACAATTAGTTTTGACTGGTATTTCAGTGTTCAGATGAATCAATGGACGCGTCCATTGACGCGGCCTTGGAAGCTGGCTACAGGCACATCGACACGGCTTACCTGTATGGAAATGAAGCTGCTATTGGAGGGGCTTTGAAAAGATGGTTCGACTCTGGACGACTGAAGAGAGAGGATTTATTCATCGTCACCAAGGTATGATAGAAACCAAAAACAATAAGAGGAGCTTTGGTCTAGGGCGTCACTCTCGCACTAAACAGGTCTGCTGATGACGGTTCGATTGGAGTTCGAAAACCGGTCGGGTGGATTGAGGGTTTAAAAAAAAAAAGTTCCCACTTTCCCTCGAACCTAATGTCAATACATTTACTCTAAAATATACCTTTCTCATTATTAATTTAATAATTTAAAATGTGGATAGCCCAAACGGGTATTAAAACGCAATGCACAAAAAATATATAAGAGATTACATCAATTTGATCAAAATTTACAATGGACACATATTGTTTTTCTTACTTTGACTCGAAAGACCATGGTTCAACCCTGACAGCCTACAAATAGGTGATTATATAAAAACATTCTTAGTGTGAATTATAAAAGCTCAACCATGAATCCATTCCTTTCAGCTGCTGGTAAATATTTACCAGCCTGAAAAGGTGGCGAAGTAAGCTACCCCATTTTTGGAAATGACACACCACCTCTTCTAAGAACGCAGACGTTTCAATACATTTCAGCTGCCGAAGGTCGTGTATCAGGAATATAATTACCTCAGTTTTGGAAACTAGACTTCACCTCTTTTAGAACGCAGATGTTTAGCTATAGATCAACTATGATTTAATTTGTTTCAGCTGCCGATAGTAGTCTAACAGTCTGACAAGGTGGACACCATAGTTTTAGAAACTAGACGTCACCTCTTCTAAGAACACAGACGTTACAACATAGATCAACTGTAAATCTATTTATTTCAGCTGCCGGTGGTTGGCTACCAGACTGACAAAGTGGATACCATAATTTTAAAAACTAGACGTCACTTCTTCTAAGAACACAATCGTTCCAACATATATCAACTGTAAATCTATTTATTTCAGCTGCCGGTGGTTGGCTACCAGTCTGACAAAGTGGATACCATAATTTTAAAAACTAGACGTCACCTCTTCTAAGAACACAGACGTTCCAACATATATCAACTGTAAATCTATTTATTTCAGCTGCCGGTGGTTGGCTACCAGCCTGATAGGGTGGAGAAGTACCTGAAGAGATCGTTGAACGCCTTGCAGCTCAAGTACGTGGATCTATACTTGGTCCATCAACCGTGGGGTCTCATAGAGACCGGGGAGAACATGTTGCCAATGGACGAGTCTGGAAACTTGCTACACGATACCACCATAGACCACGTCGCTCTGTGGAAGGTACGCTAGAAAGGAAAACGTTGCTTTCACATCTAGAGGTCAAAGGCCTGCCTTTAAAAGGTGTAAAACCCGCTTCGGTGGCCGCGTGGTATAACGCGCTGCTCTCGCAGTAGATTAGAAAGACTACCAATGACGGGGAGAACGAGGTTCGACTCTCGGTCGGGTATACTGAGGGTGGTTTTACAAAATGGTTTTCCCCACTCTCCCTTCACGCAAATGCGGATACATTTTATCTATATAACCTTCCCAATCCCTAAAACCATTAGCGTAATTAGTATATAACCGTATAACCCGAACAGGTAGTAAGACGCGGTGCTAAAAATAATAGCCCTGTTTATAATATTTTAGTACTGTGCAAACCCACATCGGTGGTCACGTGGTATAACGTGTCCCTCTTCTATTAGATATCAGGGTTCAAATCCCTGTGTGCAGGCTGAAGGTGTTTTTTTTTTTTTTTTCTAAATGGCTTCACATTCTTCCTTCGATCAAATACGGGTACGTTTACTAAAATGTTACCTCTATCACCCTTAGCTTATTAACATAGCTTAATGTAAGCGTATAACCCGAAAGAGTACTAAGGTGCGGTGGAAAAAAAAAATACCAGTAATGTGAAACCATGGTTCTAGTAATTTTATTGGGTCTTCTTAGAGGTTGTAAATTACTTAAATTCTGTCTTTGGACGGGTCTTCAGGCAATGGAGGCCCAAGTGGACGCCGGCAGGACTCGCAATATCGGCCTATCCAACTTCAACTCCCGTCAGATCAAGAGAGTGTTCCTGTCGGCTCGCATCCCTCCGTCAAACCTGCAGGTTGAGCTTCACGTGTACTTCCAACAGAGGGAGCTGGTGGCATTCTGCGCGGCTCTCGACATCACGGTGTGCGCTTATGCCCCTCTGGCGTCCCCCAGCATGATACCCGCCTTCGCCCCACTTGGAGGGGATGTAGACAGGTAGGTTCCTGGTTCGACACCAGTTCAAAAATATATTTCAGTATCTGTTTCATTAAGTATTAAAAACAAAACTTTATTTGAAAATACATGAGTTAATTAAAAATAACTTAAATACTGGTTTTTTTTGCACCGTGTCTTACTACCCGTTCGTGTTGTACGTTTCGACATCGGTGGTCTAGTCTACTGCGAGAGTAGAACGTTAGACCATGTGGCCACCGAAGCGGGTTCAAATACTGTGTGATAGCCGGTAAAGCTGTTTATAAACTAGGACCAGAAAACATTTCAAAAATAATAAACTATCTAAATATTCTAGTAGTATTTTTCAGGGAGTTGTAATTTAATAGCTCATTGTCTCATCCTGTATATAGATACCGTTAGGGTTTTACGCGTGCATTAATTACGCTAGTTGAATAGTGATGAGGCAAAAAGAATTTTAGAGAACGTGTACCCGCATTTGAGGAGAGGAAGGGTAGTAAATATTAAGGAATAAAAAGCTTTAGTACACCCGATCGGAATTCAAACCCCGATCTCCCCATCACCAAAAATTCATTCTAAAACGAAGAACATACGACAACCGAAGATCCAACCCATTTTAATGATCACTACTCTATAACCTTATTTAGTATAAACCAGCAAACCCATGTACAAATTGTGCTATACTTAGGTAAAAATTAAAAAAATATTATTTTCTTTAAGAAAGACTTTTCTAAACTAAAGAATTTAAAAAAAGCTCAAATAAATAAAGCACAAAGAGACGAAAATTTTAGTTTTAAATAAACTTTATTTAAAAATGAAACATTTATAGCATATGCATACATGAGTCATTCATATTTAAAAAGCATTTGAGAAAACTTCAGTATGGACAATATTATTTGTTACAATTTCGCCCCATGGCCTTAGAATTTCCAGAGATGTGTCTGAGGTGAACTGGTGGAGAGAAGGTAACTTTTTTTTTACTTCCGGTAAAAATTGTTGTAATTTTAATAGCGGTTGCACATCTTGCAGTCAACATATCTATACTAAAGTCCTCATTTGTGTATTTAGACCCATAAAATGAGTCAATATTAGGTCTGACAAAAGGTTCACTTTCGATTTGTGCATCACATGACAATTAACTCTGTGATACAGTCGGCTCTAAATCGTAAATGTACACAAACACAATTGCACATGGATCATTTCTGATCAAACACTAATGGAGATAAAGAGCTAACAGAAGTTCCTAATTCAAAATATTGTTTAAATATTAAATTATACTTGGATAAAAACTGCATTGAAAAGGCAGTTTTTGACCATTTTAGAATTTCCTCACAGATAAACATTGTACACAAACCTTCATTCTGTCATAATAAAGTATACTGTAGTTATTAACAAGAAACTTTGTCACTCTGTCCCTTATCATCACTGCGGAAAATTTCGAATAATCACACGAATACGAATGCACTGCACAAATTTCTTGTCTTTTCTTTTCCCTTTTACTCCCACACCTCACACGCACACGCACAAACGCAGATGCGAGCCGGGAGCTGAGTTGGGACTGCTATGATGAAGCGAAAACTAGTAAAAATATATCTAAATTCATCTTTGAATAATTTGATTTGGTTTGGGTGTGTCAATTCAAGTATCATTATGACTTAATACTAGAGTGTATAATGATTGTTTCTTTATACAAACTGTCAAAGGAATATCCTATAGAGCTTTTGTAATTCTAATTGTGTTTGTTTGACGTCAATGGCAGCATCCCCCGTCTTAGTCCTCTGACCGAACCTGTGGTAGTGAAGATCGCGGAGAAACATGGTAAGACGTCAGCTCAGGTGCTCCTACGTCACATCGTGCAGAGAGGAATCTCCGTCATCCCCAAGAGCAGTAATCCTGATAGAATCCGACAGAACTTTCAGGTGAACATCCGCTACCGGCCATCACAGGAGGGGGTGTGGACAATGGGTGTTATGATAGGAGGGGCTAAGTGTTGTTTGATTGTTAGTGTAGTGTTAGTGTAGGGTTAGGGTCATATGCAAGACTGGAGCTGAGTGTTAGTTAGTGTAGGCAGTGTAGTGTCAGTGTTAGGGTGCTGTATTAGGAGGGGGATAATTATTTTTAGCACCTCGTCTTACTACTCATTCGGGTTATAGGCCTATGTAATAATTACACTAATCACTAACTTGCTAGGGCTAAATAAGGTTGAATTTAGAGGAAGTGCATCCGCATTTGCGTGGATGGAGAGTGAAAACCGTTTAGGAGAAAACATCCTCAATACACCAGATCGGGATCGAGCTCCGATCTCCCCGTATTCGGCAATCTAGTCTACTGAAAGTGTAGCACGTTAGACCATATTGCCACCGAAGAGGGTTATCGGCTAAGTGTTGTTTGAATGCTAGTGTTGTGTTAGTGTAGTCATAGAGCCGTATGCAAGACTGGAGCCGACTTATTTGAAAGTTAGTGTAATGTTAGTGAAGACTAGGGCCGTATGTAAGACTGGAGCTGACTGTTGTTTGAGTGTTAGTGTAGCCTGTGTAGTGTTAGTGTAGGGGTGGTATTTAAGGACTGAGCTGAGTGTTGCTTGAATGTTAATGTAGTGTTCGTGTAGGGGTGGTATGCAAGGACGGGGCTGAGTGTTGTTTGAGTGCTAGTGTAATGCTAGGGAGCTGGTGGTATGCAAGGATAAGGCTTAAAATGGTTTGAGTGCTAGTGTAGTGTTAGTCTATGGTTGTTATACTTGGATGGGGCTGAGTGTTGTTTGAGTGCTAGTGTAATGTTAGGGGCGAAATTCTTTGATATGTTGGGACAAAAGTAAATTGAATTCAGGTATATGTTTTTGAATTTTTATGATTTTCTTAAGAAAAATCAATAAAATATTTATCCCAGATATATATTTAGTATAATTTTCTACATATAATAAAACCAACAAGTTTTTTAATATTTATCATTGACCTTGTGTAATTTGATCAGAACTTTTTTTTTTCAATAAAAAAAATTCTGGTCAAATTCCGTGATGATAAATAAATAATTCGTAAAAAAAACTGTCAGAGAAATTGTGTCTGTTGTATAATCAGGTTATCACGTAAGTCGTGTGCTGAAATAGTCAGCTTATTAATAAAGAGTATGCCAAATATTCCTAATTAAAAAAGTTTAAATCATTAATATTCATAGGTCTAATGGGTCACTAGTTGGTGTTCGCTAACAATTTTGATGACCTTATCAAAAAAGTGCTACCGAAACAATGAGTTTGATACCAAAGGCGCCATTTGTCATTTTTATAGTATAATAGATTTTTTATCGGTCATATTTGACACAAAATTAAAACAAAATCAGCATGGAAAACTTAGTCCCAGTATGTGTATTAGTTTATTGGCCTAGTATTTATTTCAACCACAGTTAATCAACTCTTATATTTACAAGTTTATTCGTGTTTTATCGTTATGCTTTGCACATAAATCGACTTTGGTGCGTTGATATGGCTCTTGAAACTTTGACCTTAAGTGTAAAATACAGTAAAGAGCATATGACGTCATCAGTTTGGGACCATAGTCAAGGTTAATGTGACATTGATTTCCCAGGGTTTCAATTATATGATATTGTACAAGGTCTATCTAAATATAAAGGCTTCATATATTTAAATAGATAGAAAGAAAATGGGGCTCCGCTATATAAATTATAATCACCAATATTTAATATCATTAACATAATTTTTTTCACATTGTTTTGGTTGATGCTGTTTCAAGGAACACTCGATTGTAAGCTAATAATGTGGTGTTTGTCACTGATTGCATGCCCTTGAGCGTTTCTCGTCAGAATAGTCACGGGGGAAAAGTGAGAAGCAATTTATATAAGTGAATCGAAACGGGATTTTAAGGGTTTTATTGAAAAAACTGGATGGAGTATATGATAAACGTATGAAAAATGTGATGAACTGATGATAGCCATTTCTAAATAAGAGATGTGTTAAAAGTGAGACTGTCGTGTCGGCAACCTTTACTCGGGAGGTTCGTTCGTCTCCGCTAGCGTTCGTTCGCCTCCGCTAGCGTTCGTTCATGCCGTTGATTCATGTCCAAATAAGAGATGGGTTAAAAGTGAGACTGTCGTGTCGGCAACCTTTACTCGGGAGGTTCGTTCGCCTCCGCTAGCGTTCGTTCATGCCGTTGCATGGTGGCTTTCATACATGGCTCTTACGTATCAATTAACTGTACTACTTGTATCTACTCTCTAGACAGTCCGCAAACGTAGCGACATCCAAGGCTTCCTAGCTCCTTTCTGGGGAAAAAAAATACTGACGTCTTTAACCACCAGGAGGGGATTTATTACCCCTCGACGGTTTATTTCCCTACCAATCAACATAATTGGGGTCCTTTTAGGTTTTGATGGAATAAATAGACAAAGCTATCAAAGTAGTTAAGTACCGTTATAGCCACATCTAGATAAATTATTTGAATTTAAAAATGACACTTGAACACGGGAATCAAACCCGGGAGCTTTGACTTGTGTGCCAATGCTCTTACCACAGCTACCCGGGATTCGACCCACGCCTAGAGTCATTCTTCACTTATATTTTAAGGCAGAGTCTGTGATAGACGCGTGTAAATCTCCAATTATATATGAGTGATCAATTAAGATCGCGAACTAACAGATAACGCAGCCAACTTACGACTCGGGAGAGATTTATGCTGCCAAATGTACAATCACAATAATTGTACGAATGCGCATACCATTATGGATTAAATTGTCAAGTTATTATATATTCAAGCTAAGACAAGGGTCCTGGTTTAGATTCGTGTGTCCAGATGAAATTTTTCCAAATTTACGAATATAGTTAAACGTTATTGACGTTGAGCGCAAGGAAAAAAGGTGTTTATATTATCTATAAGTTTCTTTCAACCAGTATCCTATTATAGGTTCTTAACTGGTGCTTATATACTGGTGCTCTTCTTCCAGATATTTGATTTCAACCTGGATGACGAGGATGTGAGGCAGCTTGACGCTCTAGACAGGGGAAGCCAATGCCGGCTCTTTTCAGGCAACATACACAAAGGGTTTGTCTGGAAAATTAGCACGCTTTTATTACAATAGTGAACAGTCTACCAGCCTTTTTGAGTGGGAGGTTCCTCCTACGGAACAATAATAGTAATAATAGTGTCAATGTGACCCGTTTAAGGTGCGGCAGAAGGGAGAGCGAGTAATTTTACAGTTTTTATAGTATTACATTTTTTGGGCCGAATTAGATCAAATATTTATCCAGTATAAACGTAGAGTTTAGTTTTCTGCACATGCTAATATCAACAGATCTTGAATATCTGTCGAGGGTGTCCTGGAATTTTGTCAAAACTTTTCTCTTTATTTAAAAAGTTTTGACAAAATTTCAGGACACCCTCGACAGATATTCATCTGTTGATATTAGCATATGCATAAAACTAAACTCTATGTTGCTACTGGAGAAATATTTTATCTATTTTTGCCAAAAAATTTATATTCTATAAAAACTGTAAAAACACGCTCCCTTCTGCCGCACCCTTTACAAAGGCCTGTATGTGAACAGCACTTATATTATATTGCTTTATACTCATGTTAAAATCTACCCAGTAGGCGGTTGTCTTGGCTCTTTACTTTCCCCGTGATCGGGCCCCGTGGTGTAGTGGTCAATGCACTTGGCTACGAGCCTAAGGGTCTCGTGATTCGATTCCCGGCTGTTAACTTGGGTACTTTTCCCGAAAGGGGAGTCACCCCAACGATCACCAGGGTTTGCTTGACTAGGCTTAAGTTAAGTTTTAAGTGTTTCCGCTGGTTCTACACAATCATACGCACTATCACCATTATTTGATGTCATCGGGACATGGAAAGAACCTCTACGGACAGGATGTACGATTATTACATTCGGGCGTCCCCTGAGAACCGGTTCTTTAGTACTGGCTAATCTTTCCACAAACTGGGCTACGAATGATATAACCCAGACGCACCATATCTATACTTTCCCCGTGTAGGTCCGCCTTAAACAATTTTTTTTAGATATATATTTATATATGGATATATTATTCACCGGGTTTCACAACCCGTTTAAGTTGTATGCATATATATATATATATATATATATATATATATATATTAATTAATTAAGCTAGCACACTAGGGATGAATAAGATAAATTTATAGGAATTGTACTCGAAAATGCGTGGAGAGAGAGTGGGAAACCGTTAATGAAAAAATACCCTCAGTACACGTGACCGAGATTCGAGTCCCGATCTCCCCGTCATAGACAGTCCAGTATATTGCTAGAGTGACGCCTTAGACCATGCGGCCACCGAAACGCGTGAACCGGTTATAAAAAATATATTCCATAGTCGATTGAAAGTAACCCGCTTCAGTGGGCGAATGGTCTAAGGCGTTGCTCCCGTATTAGACTGGCCTGCTAAACACGGGTAGATTGCGCTTCGAATCCCAGTTAGGTCTAATGAGAGTGGATTTTTTCTAAATGATTTTCCACTCTCCTTCCAAGCAAAATTCTTCCTTCCTCATCCCACCCCATTAGAGTAATTATCATACATGCATGTGACCTGAATAAATAGTAAGACACCGTGGTTATATAAAAAAGTTGAAAGAGATGCTTTGTGGTTATTGTTCCAGGATGGACAAACATCCAGAATATTCTTTCAATGAGCCTTACTGAACAAACCTGGTTACTTCATCAACTGTGGAGACGGGATTGGATCTTCAGGGAACATTCGATTACTAAAACATTTTATTTTAAATGTAATTTGTTTTCTTCTGATGTCAATTTATAAAATCTTATCAATATAATATTATCATATATATAAAAGCTGTGCTTATTCAAAATATTTAATTTCTAATCGAATCCTAAATTTGTTTACTAATCCGAATCGAATTTGGAAAATGTTGGAATCAAATCAGAATTAAATAGTTCACTATGAAAGTATTCCAAATCGAACTCGAACTCAAATCGAATATTTTATCATCATTAAAAAATTCTATATCAAATTTGATGTTAAGTTATTCTTTAAAAAAGAGTTAAATAAAAAGTTTAGCTCATTAAAACTTGGACTAAAGTCTGACTATTAACATTAAGAAATTCTCAAATTTCTATGCTCAGGTCAAATAATTTAAGTTAATCATTCTACTCTACTTTCCTATACCAATATGATTTTATTTTTGATTATGTTTAAAAATTGGATTGACGATAATTTCTATAAAAAGCTAAATTATTTAAAAAGTTTATTTTAAGACTTGAATTTAAAATTAAATTACATCGAATTCGTATCCAGGACGTAATTTGAATTTAAATTTATAATTATATTCAAATTTTTCAAGCATTGAGATTAGGAATTTCTA
Source organism: Timema genevievae (assembly GCA_902155825.1). Classification (NCBI taxonomy): domain Eukaryota; kingdom Metazoa; phylum Arthropoda; class Insecta; order Phasmatodea; family Timematidae; genus Timema; species Timema genevievae. The sequence continues at coordinate 63,762 of CABFWO010001545.1, read as the reverse complement.
ATTGAATACGAATACTAGATTCGGATTAGGATTCTAAATTTCAGAAGTTTCCCGTAATCTTTATATATGTATATAGCTTTTTATTTAATAAAAGGTTAACAAAAGAAAATAGGTAGAACATATTTTATTTATGATATAATATTTAACCACATAAATAAGATGGTTCTACTTTTACAGCACATGTAGACACGCAAATAATAAAAGCATTAGTCTCGTGTATTTTGTTTTGCTGGTGACAGGGATGTTGGGGTTTGTGTCTCGGCTGAATATACTTAGGTGGATTTCCTTAAATGGTTTTTACCCTCTTCCTCATCGCAGATGTTGGTATGTTTCCACTAAAATTAGTTATTTTATCCCTAGCTCATTAATGTGGATAAGGTTAGTCCATATAGGTAATGAGACGTGGAGCAGAAAGAAAAAAAAAACTTTACGTGATTCCCAGTTCTGATATTATCGTTTAATTAATAATTTTTTAGTATCTCAAATGATGCTTTAATTAAAAATAAATTAAAATTGTTACCACAAGAATACAAGTATAATTTTAACCAGCCCTCTCTTATACGTATAGCCTGAACAGGTAGTAAGACACGGTACTAAAAAAAAATCCCTCTGAAAACATTACATATTTTTTAAAGAGAGAGAAAAAAAAGAACAATAAACCACTTCACTATGCAGTTGGTATATTATGTAACTACTTGTTCAGTGATGTGAGTTTTGTCCCGAACGATAGGTAGAAGTTACCCTTGAGGGAGTTTATGGTTCGAACCCTAGTCAAATATTTTATAGGAAGATTTGTTAGGGAATATTACAAATGTTTCAGAGCTTTATAAAATCAGAAGATCCCAGGTGTTAGTATCTTCAAACACACGAATGACAAATAATAATTAAATGAAGATTAGTGAATTGTTTGTGTATGTGTGTGTGTGTGTTTGAAAAGCGTCGTAATCCCGTTTGAGCTATTCGCATATCTATACTAATGGAATAGGAATAGGAATGAGGAAGATATAATTATAGAGGAAATATATTTACCTGTGCTTGGAGGAAAAGAAGGAAGTCATTAAGGAAAAACCACCCTCATTTACACTAGGCAAGCACTGATCTCATCATCGGAAAGCGGGTCTTTTTTCGAGCTTGACGCCTTAGAACGTGTGACCATACAGTATGCGGGTAGGAAATTACGATGGATAAGTCTAAGTGCATTAACAAATTAAGGTAACCCTTTTCGGTGGTCGCATGGCCTAACGCACTACTCTCGCAGTAGACTAGACTGCCGATGATGGAGAGATCGAGGTTCAAGTCTTGGTCGGGTGTACTGAGTTAGGTTTTTACAAAATGGTTTTCCATTCTTCCATCACGCAAATTCGGGTACACTTCCTCTAAGTATAACATTATTAAGCCATATAACCATTAGTGTAAATAGTAATAAGCGTATAACCCAAACGGGGGGAAAGACGCGGTGCTAAAATAACTAGTGTAATTCTTAAATTTAAATAATAAGACTTTTTATGATTTTATAACGTTAATTCTTCTTGTAAATTACACGCGATTTATTTTAAATAATCAGAATTTCATTCGCCTGCACAGAAAAATATAAAAAACATGTCAAATAGTTTATATATATATATATATATATATATAGACTATATATAAACTAAAGAATAAAAAACTATTTATAAATACATACAAATATAAATAAACAAAAAAATAAAAAATTTCAAATAGTTTATATATAAATATAAACTACGTATTTGAAACTTTTTTTATTTTTTGCTGCGCAAGCGAATTAAATTCTGATTATTTAAAATAAATCGCGTAAATTTACAAGATGAAGTAATGTTATGAAATCTTAAAGAGTCGTATTATTTAAATTTAAGAATTACCTTTGTTTTTTTAGCACCATGTATTTCTACCCGTTTGGGTTATACGCTTATGTACTATTTACACTAATGGTTTTAGGGAATAATAAGATTGTACTTAGAGGAAGTGTACCCAAATTCGATATACATATATAACTAACTGGCCCAAAATCTGCACGTCTGTATCACTCTGTATCTTTAACATGAATATAACTGTCAAATATATATATATAGAACACGTTTATTTAATATTTTTCTTTCCTAAATCAAGACCAAACTTTAAAAAAACTTACCATGTTTACTCTAAATAAATTGACAAAAACTAATAAAATATTTATTATTATTAATCTTATAACTGCTATTGATGTAACTTTACAGTAAAAAAACTAGCAGCTAATAATATCACCTTATTTTAAATTCTATTTATATTAAAAGGAGTAAAAAAAAATTCAAAATATTTATCCCGCTGATATACTACAACAAGTTTTCAGATTCACGCTACAAATGAAGCGTAACATGGAGGTTTTTTGAACTTAAAAGTTCCGTCTAATATTATGTAACAAAATTAACATGGAAATTTGTTTGTCTTTTGTTCAAGGTGTAGGAAGCGATAACACAAGCCCAATTTAGAACACGAACAAGGTGAAAGGGGGTGGGAGGAAGAGGCGAGAGAATAATACGGCATCCAAGTAGAGAGGGAGGAGAGAAAAAATATATATAAATGTTGCTGTCTGGTTGGTAGCAAAATTTTCTTCCCTGTATCAACGTTATTAATAATGGTGGGTCTGGGATATATCAATCTGTAGTTCAGTTTGAGGGAAGATTAGACAGTACTAATGTACTAATGTAGTGTATGCCCGAATGTACTAATATTACAGCCTTTCTGAGGAGGCTCTTTCCATATCCAGATGAGATGAGAGGATGATGATAGTGAATATGATGGTGGGAAGCCATTGAACATTTTCAACATAGCTTAATACTAACTAAACCAACCCTGGTGACCATGGGAATTATTCCACTTTCGAGAAAAGTACCAGGGAATCAAACCCGGGACCACTATGTCAGCCGCCGAGAGCTCTGACCACTATACTATGAAGCTGGTGTATCAAAGCTAAAACACATACAGCCAATCACCAAAATACTTGTAAACATTCGTAAACGGTTTTGATCCCATCAGATGGATTAAAAATGAAATATTCTTGCAGAATTGAATCTTTGGTCAAACTTTCTTCTATATTTTAATTTGATTATATACAAGTCTATAAATGAAAGATTCCACTGTAAAAGGGTTAGAACAATAACTAATCACCCAATTCTGTGGCCGATTAGTCTAAGGCGTGACTTTCGCAGTAGACTAAACGGCCAATGACAGGGAGTTCGAGGTTCGAATCTCAGTCGGGTGTACTGAGAGTGATTTTTTGCCAAAATTGTTTTATACTCTCCCTCCATGCAAATGCAGGTACTCTTAAACTAAATTGAACCTTCCCCATATCTAAAACCACTAGCTTAATTAGTACATGAGCGTATAACCCAAATGGATATTAAGACGTGGTGCTAACATATTTTGCTTGTTTGTTTGTTAGTAAGTTATTTTATTTTCCTATTCAGCATAAAATATCGAAACTAGCGTGAATACAGACCGGCTCTGTGATCTAGTGGACAGATTTTCTGGCTACATATCCAGATGTACCGGGCTCGACCCTCGACATTCCCAGTTTTCGGAGCACTGGGTCAACTCAGCCTAGTGAGGACGAATGAGAAGCTAATTGAATTAAACGAAGTAGCGACTCCGGTCTAGAAAACTGAGATAACTGCTGGAGGGTTCATTGTGATGATTATATGACAACCTCTAGCCGCAGAGGTTTATACTATTTTCACCAACAGACGGTGGCCATTCGGTCGGTAAGGCTCGATTGCGAGATGACACCTGTAGTTTTTTTTGGAGTGTGAATATCAAAGTGTTCTTTCTACAATAGTTTTTATTTTCGATGCAAATGTTCATAAATACTATCAAACATAAAAAAAATGCAATCATATTTACATTGAATAACACAATTTATTCTTCAAGACAATCCTAGATAATAAAAAAAAACGCTCCTGCCTTAATTCAATTCAGTTTAAGTATAACTTAATTTGTCAAGGCTAGGAAGAACGATAGAAGAAAATGGCACAAGGGATGGAGAAAATATGTATGTTCTCGTACACCTTTACTTGAAAAAGTGGAATTTTAATTCTCTTTGTTTTTACGACCTGCAAAAAGAATGTTCATACTTGTATGACGCTTTGTATCTAAACTACATGACTCCCAAAAATAGATAAAAAATATAATACGGTTTGGGATTAATGTGGGATAAAATATAGCAAATGTAAACATTATTTTTTATTGTTTTACTTCATTTTAAATGTAAAGAAACTCAAAACTACATTTTTATGAAACTATTCGATTCCTTACTGTTTAAAATAAAAGTAATAATACATCACTTATTATATTTGTTTATTGAATAATGCCTATTGATAAAGGTTTATATAATGACGAAGAATAAGTTTATGATAAAACATTTATTGTAAAAAAATATATGATGCAAATAAAGATAAACTAAAAATTAATAATTATATACCCACCAAAATAGAATATATATTAGCACCAAGACAATCACAGCTTTTTTTGGTTTTCTTTGATTTGATAACATGGTTAGTTGGATTTACATACATCAACTTCTTTAGCTATCTGCACACACAAACTCACATTTTCAAATACATTATTTTACCTAACATTAAAGCATTAACTCAGTAAAAATGAACGGTTTTGATACATGCAGTAATTATAAAATGTAGTGATGAACATCCGGAAGTTAATATTCCTTATGAAAACGTGAGAAAAATATGTCACCCCAATTATAATTGAATATGTACCCATCAAATTAATTAATTTAATTTGTGTTTATTTCAAATAAACTATATAGAGTGTAATGAAACCACAGGCTCCAACAAAATATTCCTTGTGACAATTTTATATAAAGGCATTGTTATATTTTCTAAACCAAATTAGATAAATCATATAGCAACAAAGATATAGATACACTCAGTTACATTTTTCAAAATTTGTAATTTTTTTTATTTTAAGCTATTTTCCTCGGCTAATGGTTTAAAAATTAAAATAAAAAAGAATCATCGATGAATTAAGATACAAAACAAAGCAATTATTCAAGTAGAATTTTTTTCGATTCCTTCCTCGGAAAGTTTTGAGCCAACTAATAATTCTTTTTTAGGAACTATTGCATAAAAATTGTCTGCCTTTACTCTTATTTGATTTTTTGAAACTCCTTCATTTATTTCTTTATTGCTATGAGCTGTTTTATTATCTCCTTTAGTTTGTGAAGAAGCTATCAAATCACATTTGTCCTCTACTGCATCGGTATTTGGTGTGTTTTCATCCAAAGATAGATCGACCGAATAGGGTTTCTCCTCAGAACTTACTTGACTTACATTATGAGATTCAAAATGAATTTGGCCAACGTTTTTGAAAAACAGAGCCATGACTTTGCTCTCCGTTTCATCCAAGTCGACTCTACTAACTTTATTTGCGGGCCGTTCCTTCATCGGTTGAAGATGATGGTTGAAATCACCAACCAACCCATGAAGCAAGGTTTTTCTCCACTGAATAATTGACCTCAAGTAACCATCTTTTTTTTCTTTAAAGCTAAAAGTCTTAACCCCCAAAATATTATCAGGAGAATCTTTCCTCATCGTGACGTTGATTACATAGTCTTCATAGCTCATCGGAACACAATAAACAGAATTGTCAATATCAACGGTAGGGTGGTTATTGCACCATCTGAACACCCACGTCACCACCGTGAAGGTTGCCGCATTCGTCGGGAAGGCCCTTAAGATGGTTGACGTCAGTCCACGGGTTAGAAAAGAAAAACCTTCACTTCGGACGCTTTTCCTGAAACAATCCATCAACCCGTCGTACTTACCGACCCCGTCAGCCTGAAGGCGGGACTTGATGACGTCTACCGGATACGTGACGACCCAAGAGAAGGTCCCGGCGAGTCCTCCTGCGATTAACATGTGGAGGGTGCTGATCGGTGCGGCGTAAGACCTCGTCATCAACTCGTAGGCGAGAAAGTACGAACATACCGCGGGGACGTCCCTGAGTATCGTAACGCCGAGGCCCTTAAACACCCCACGACTGTACCCCTCTGTTCTGGCCACTTTCACTAGACAATCGAGTGGGTTCTTGTATGAAGACCTGTTGTTCTGCTGTATCTGGATGCGCGTCTTTACGAGCTCCATCGGACTGCAGACGAAGCTCTGCACGAAGCCAGCAGACGCGCCGGCCAAACAAAGGGACTTCATGGAGTCTGGGTCTGACATCCTCCGCTGAACGTTTCCGTTCACGCCGAACACGATGGCGTTGACGAGAGCAACCCCGGACATCGGAGAGGACATTCCTTTGTAAAGACCCTTCATCTGAAATGTTATGTATCAGGGTTATGGATCAAGATTGATCAATTGTTGAAATTATTATTCTTAGTTTACTCTTAGGTGCCCAGCTGTTGCGATATTAAACAGCTTTTTTTTCTAAAAAAAAAAACTCTTTCATATTAAACCAGCATTATGTATAAGAAAAATTAATATTTTATCTTTTTAATCTAAATTTGAGTGTAACCCAATATTTTATTTTTTACGAGAAGAAGTACTTGGCATAGCCTTGGATAACCATGCAATGAATTGCGTGGCTACCCAGGAAACCGCCTTTCTTTGCTTCAAATAGACAGAAAAAAATACTCTTCATTTTATTTCCTTCGACCCATTTGGGTACATTAAAAAACTACCTTCTGAAATATGAACCATCGAAAAAATATTATAAGCATATGAAAATGATATATAAATAATGTATTTGCATTATTATTATTATCTAGATCGGTTAGCGCGTAATTTAAAATAATTTTAGTCCAATTTTTTGTATATATTTTGAATTTTTGTGTAAATAGTTTATTGCAAGCTAAAATTGATTTTTTATCAAGTGCTATTCCTACAAAATAAGTGAGTCCAAAAAATATAACAGTTTATATTTCCTTAGTAGCTTTAAGTCTATAATGAAAAGTCAGTTTTTATAATTTTGTGTAGCCTCAACGATAACCATGTATAGTGAATCAACAGACACTATCAACAAAGATTGATTGTGTTTACAAATTTTAGCTTCAAAATATGACAAAAAATTTAACAAATATAGTATAAAAAGTTAATTTCCTTAGTAGGAACTGTATGTATAACAAACTTAATACAAATTTGTTGAGTCATTTTTACTTTTTTCCATAGGTGTGGCTTCTATTTCTACTTATATTAAAGTTGTATATTTATGTCGTAGGCGAATTGGAAACTCAGGCTTATTGCAAAAGGCGCCGTCTATTTACAATGGGCCAGGCCGATTGGAAAATAATATTCTATTTGTTATCAGCCTGATAACTTTTAGGCTTATTACAATGAGCCTATACAGCTATAGGCTATTAAGGAAATGCACCTTTGTTCGCTCAATTAGCCTAGTGCCCAACAGGTTTTTTTTCTAAAATAAATTCCATAGAATATATTTGAAGTTCTCACCCAGAATTTTTTTTTAAATTTGGAATATCCTAGAAGCTCTTTGGAATTGTCTAGGCTAAGCTGGTTGTTAGTTTTGGAGATTATCTTCATATTATCCTATTAACCCCGTTATATAAGGGGGCGCCAAAAATCAATCCCGCCCTGGTACAAAATTTAACTCAGGCCGCCCCTGGGGATTACATATACATAGATTTTGGTCAAAACTTGTCAATAGGTTCAAACTTTGTAAGTGACACACAAAGACAGAGCAACCACATGATGACCTTGACAATAGTAATTTTAAAAATCTAAATATATTTATCAAAATAAGTACTGTAAACTAACACTTATACAGACGTCACTAAACAAAAGAGGTATAGATAAATTTTGTAAGACACCCATTTTGTAAGGTCTTATTTCGTACCATAATCCTACTGTATAGTTGTATTTTAGTAGGATAAAGGGCCTTCCAGTACTATGAGAATTCACAGTTTCAAGGAAATTTCAAACTCCTTTTTAATCAACAAACATTTTTGAACGATTCTAATCATTTTAAACAAAATTAAAACGTTATATTGATCAATTTATATATTTTTAATACTATTTTTATTCAAAGGTTTTTAGTAAAAGGAATATGATGATTATTTGAGGTTTTATTAAAATTATTACCATGTAGTGAATACCCAATTCAATTATATTTATTTCAGGAAATCACAATTTTATTTTTTCACACGGCAAAATATTCAAACAATGTTTCTGTTTTCGAGAGATAACGTCATAATAACAGTTTGATAATTATTATTCAGCCACTCACCCCTTCTTTTTTCAAAAGGGAGCTGACACAGTGGATAGTACCTCTGTACTGAGGGTTCCGGAAGTCTTGAGTCTGTAGACACACCTGTGAATATTGTAAACAAATTATAATCGGAGAAAGTATTTTCCATACACGTGAATTATTTCAAGAAGTTTCAATTAGCAGAGTTATCATTTTACTACTCTATTTTTACTGGAGGTATTTATTATTTGTAAGGATTTATTCATTTTGTAACATTTAACAGATATGACATGTAACACAGAACATATATATATATGTATATAAAGCACATCAGCTCTGACGGGACTCTCGAACGTTGTCCGATATTGAACATGAAGATTACATAACAAGGATACATTTAGCGCCCTGACGGGCTCAAAACATGTGTAGGTATTTAATATGATATTTTAGAACCTATTGATTATGTAACAGCATATGACTTACAGACTATCTTAACCATAAAATATACACAACAACCAGTTCTCCGGTCATCATTTGATCATTAAAAGTGAGGGAACTCGAATTACACGGTTTTTTAGCTATACTGTGAATAGAACCCGGTACACTTGGATAGAAATGGGTATTATTAACTGTTTAAGGAATCTGAGGTATTTCTGCTTCAAAATGCATGCAACTAAATTACAACATTTATAGAACTGTTTTGCTATACTAACATAAATATTGGCGTGACCTGGTTCGGTCGCTGCGTGGTCAAACGCGCCACTCTCGTGGTAGACTAGACTACTAACGACGGGAAGATCGAGGTTCGAATCTCGGAGTGTACTGATGGTGGTTTTCCAAAATTGTTTTCAACTCTCTCCTCCACGCAAATGTGAGTACACTTCCTCCAAATATATCCTTCCTAATTCCTAAAACCATTAGCGTAATTAGTACATAAACGTATAAACTAAACGGGTAATAAGACGCGGTGCTAATAATAAACAAAAAACAGTGGCATGGTGTGGAGCGTTGCCAGGGTTTAACTTGCTTCTTTTCTTGTTGTTTTTTTAGCACCACGTCTTACTACCTGTTCAGGTTATACACCTATTTACTAATTACACTAATGGGTTAGGGATTAGGAAGCTTGATTTATAGGAAATTCACCCGCATTTTCGTGGAGAGAGAGTGGAGAACAAATTAGGGAAAACCACCCTCAATGCACCCGACTGGTATCGAACCCCAATCTCCCCATCTTCGGCAGTCTAGTCCAACACTAAATTAGCACGTTTGACCAGACAACCACTGAAGCGAGTAGCTTGCTTGTTAAAACTCTGCTTATTCTTAGACCTTTGGACCCCATTTGACCAGTCACACATAGACTTTGCTCTACATATCTTACGTGTAAAATGTATTTCCGTTAATTCCTGACCAATGAGTGACTGAGTGAATGAGAGAAAATTTTCTACAAGCACAATTTCAACTAACACTGCTGACCCTGGCAACAAGCCACATGCCACCCCTTCCCCCCCACTGAATATAAATAATTATATAAAGAGTCTTAACTAACCTTTACGGTGTCGAAGGGGTGACCCACCAAAACTCCAGCACATCCTGTTAATTAAAATCCATTTGTGAACATAAACAAAGGTGAAACATAAATAATACACTAATTTTATAGCAATGTAAACTCCATTCACGGTAGGAATTACTCTCTGAAAGCTCTTTTTTCCTACCAATATACTACTATATAATAGCTTTCTGGTAGGGAAAAAGGCCTTTCAGAAAACAATTCCTACGTTGAACAGACTTTAGAATGTTTGGGACAATATAAGTATTTTTTAAGGCCTACTGTAGTAATATTTGACCATCCAAATTGCCAACTAACCGAATCATCACATCCAAGAAGTATGACCACTTCCACCCACTGAGCCAACCCACGTGGTCGCGTTGAGTCTTACTATCTGTTCAGATTGTACACATATGTACTAATTACGCTAAAGAGTTAAGGATGAGGAAAGTTAAATTTAGAGGACGTGTACCTACATTCGGGTGGATAGAGAGTGGAAAACAATTTAGTAAAACTAACCTTAGTACATCCGGCTTGAATTCGAACACTGATCTTCCTGTCATCAGCAGTCTAAGTCTATTTTGAGAGTGACGTCTTAGATCTTGTGGCGTGTGGTCGTTTTTCCTACCCATTGCTATATAATTTATAGTAATTACATGTATTCATTTTTCTAGTTTCATCCGTTTCAGAAGGTTATTTAGTTTATAATAGTTTTATAATATATTTTTTTTCGTTATTATAGTTTTTCGCCCCTGAATTCTACCATCCCAATTTTCGGCTATCCAAAATACTCTTGTCACGAATTAATTCGGATGGTCAGCGGTCAATTTTACGCTACTTTCAAACTTTATATTATATTATGATTAGTCGGGATGGGTTGCGTTAGCATGCTTGAACCTGCCTTGGAAGGCTGGTTTTTTTAATTCCTTTACAGCAGTGGGTCCCAACCTGTGTGGTACGGCCCCCTAGGTAGTCGTAAGGTACTTCTCCTGGTTGGGGAAAGGGAGGACAATTAATACTGCGTCTTACTACCCATTCGGGTTATACGCTTAAGAACTAATTACGTTAATGGATTAGGAAATTGTGAAGGTTGAATATAAAGAAAGTGAACCCGCATTTGCTTGGAGATAGAGTGGAAAACAATTTAGGGAAAACCGCCTCTAGTTCACCTGAGCAAGATTCGAACCTTGATCTCCCCATCCTCAGAAGTCTAGCTCAGCACGAAACAATCGAGTTAGCTAATTACGCCATCAAGGCAGGTAGAGGGTGACAATTAGGAAAAGCACTTCCCCTGAGGAAGGGGGGGGAGTGAAAAATTTAGGAAATAACGTTAAAGATCAGCTAAGAATGGAATACATTATTAATGTTATTTCAATCCTTTTTCCAAAGTAAGATAATTTTTTTTTGAAGTATTGGCAACACTACCAACCAGTTGTAAAACCCAGTATCCAAGAACTGATAAAAAACAAAGTAGTGCGAACCATCACACTAATCTTCAGTCGTTATTTATACCATTATGCTGCCAATGTTACATTGGTTTTTGTCAAAAATAAAGAAGTGACTAGAAAACCAAACTTTTTTAATACTTTTTTAAATAATTGTCAAAATAGGTTGGGGGGGGGGCTGAATTTGATGATCTACCAAGGAGGGCATCAGCTCAAAAAATCTAGAAGCCACTGCCGTACAGTTACACAGTAATCAGTATTATAAAACAATTTAAAATGTTTTTGTCATTATTCATAACTTAATTAAACAAAAAGGCAAGCTCATATCTTTTTATGGTTGATGAAGCTTAAACTCAGTGGCGTCATAAAAGAGGTTATCACATGGCAACACGTGATAGAACATTAATTATTTTTTTATTTCTTATCAATAGACATGACCAACCATATTCGTAATTTCTAGATGGCAGTAAAAATGATGGTGTGTAAGCGCTTCTTTCCTGCTTGCTAAGATCCAAGATCCAAGTAATTATAGTAAAATATATTGATCAGTGGTGTGTCGTGAAGTATTGCAAAGTATTGCAAAGGTAGGCACAGCTTGTCAAAACTGTATCTATGACGGGTCCCACCCCCCAACTAAAGCCCCATTTGACCGATCATACATAGAATCCGTAAAACATACCTCACATGGGAATGTATTTCCGTTGATACTTGCACGACCAATGAGGGTTCTACTGAATGATGAGAACATTCACTGGTACTGTTTAAACTAAATTATCTCTGATTACCCTGACAACATTCCAAGACACGACTTTAATTTACATTTAATTTACATTTTAAAATTTTATTTGTTTGCATGTATTAAAATCTAGGCTACGTATGGTATATGTAGAAGAAGGAAGAAAGAAGCGACCCTAGTGGCAGATGATGGAAGCTCGCCGCTCATGGAATCGTGTAAGGATTGGCGGCTGAACCAGAACAGGGAGGGGTCCAGGGTTCGAGTCAGTCAGCACATGGTCACGCACCAACGTGGGTGTTTCTAAAGACTTGTGATGATATCAACCGATATCACAGCCATCCTGGACTAGGACATAATACTATGTTTATATGTACGCATTAAATATCCTTTATATATAAAGTATATTCAACGCGCACATTTCTGAGTGGTGGCTATACCCGCACATGACTTTCAAACCAACATAGATCTTGAAAAGACATAGAACACAGTACCTTGGACTTTAATGCATCATTGCAAAGGAAGACGCCTCAATTTCAACAATAATACACTCTACACTCGTGTCAGGAATGGAACCCGGGATCCTGATCTCAGTAGAAAGACGCGCTTCTGAATGGACCAAGGTGGCAGACAAATAGTAAACCTACGCAATGAATTAATATGCACAAAGGCAATGTTCAGATTGTAATCGTGATGTTCTTGGGTTGAGCTGTTGTCGTTCAGTGGTTTGAAGAGTGTTTGACAAAGCACATGATCTAAAAGAAGCCTTGTCTCGACCTGTGCAGATGTACAAAGCCATCTTGTTGTCTCCAAAAGGTGAGCTATTGGTCAAAGTACGTAACAGGACGTGGTAAAAGTGGGGGATTGTATTTTCGGTGTTTGAAGAACGTCTGATTGAGCTCATGCTATAAAACAAACCCTCTCTTGACCTACCGCATAAGCAGCCAGCGATTAAATCCAGCGCCATCTTGTTGTCTTAAAAGGTGAGCTATTGATCGGAATACGGAAGAGGGAGTGGTATAGGTTGAGGATTGTGTTCCCGGTGTTTGAAGAACGTCTGATTAAGCTCATACCATAAAACAAACCTCTGCCTTGACTTACTGCGTATGGATCCAGTGGCATCTTGTTGTCCTAAAAGGCGAGCAATTGTTCGGAATACGAAACAGGAAGTGGTATAGGTTGAGGATTGTGTTCCAGTATTTGAAGAACGTCTGATTAAGCTAATGCCATAAAAAAAACCTGTCTCGACTTACCACCTATGCATCCAGCGATAAAATCCAGCGCCATCTTGCTTTCTTAAAAGGTGAGCTATTGGTCGGAATATGAAACAAGACGTGGTATAGGTTGAGGATAGTGTTCCAGTATTTGAAGATCTCCAGGGTTCGAGGCGAGACGCTATCACCAAGGCGTCTCTTCGGAGTAACGAGCGTTCGTAGCAAATCTTGAACGCCGAGACGATTTTTCCCAAAGTAGGCAGCCGTCGATCCAGGCCAGGAGGGACTTCAAAGAGATGTTGGTAGGCTGCTTTCCGGCTCTTGGGTTGCACAGTAGAAGGAGGAACATGATTGTACAGTTTACATTCCAAGGACCATTGTTTGTTCTCTATTGTAACAATATCTTTAAAATGGTAATGATGTCTACACTATAGTAAAGATGTTATTTTTACCAGAGTCCCAAACCGCTTCAATGGTAAATTATTTTTTTTCAGCACTGTGTCTTACTACTTGTTCGGGTTATAAGCCTATGTACTTACTACGCTAATGGTTTTAAGGATTTGTAAGGTTGTATTTATATAACGTATACCCGCATTTGCGTGGAGGGAAAGTGGAAAACCATTTTGTAAAAAACTCCTTCAGTAAACCCAACCAAGATTCGAACCTCAACCTCCCCGTCATCGGCAGTCAAGTCTACTGTGAGAGTCGCCTGTTAGACCTTGCGGTCAGCGAAGTGGGCTGTGATCTAATTAATTATCTTTAGGCGTAACTGTCGCCATAGACTGGACTGCCGGTGGCGGGGAGATCGGGGTTTGAATCCCAATCGAGTATAATTGGGGGTGGTTTTTTCCTAACTTGTTTTCCATTTTACCTCAATGCCAATGTGGATAGATCTCTAAATTCTACCTTTCTCATCAATACATCTTTAGAGTAAACGTATGGATAGCCCGGACGAGTAGGGAGACACTAAGCATAAAGGTAGCCCGTTCTCATATGGGATGGAAGAGAACGCTATTCAAAGTCAGTATTTTTGAAGTTTTTATAACAGAAATTTGTTTTTGAAGGAATAAATAAAATATAATTTCAGTAGATACCTTTCCTAAGCAATTTTTTTATCTGAATTAAAAAATGTATATTCAAATGCTACTAAGTACTAGGCTAACAACAAACGTTCAAGAACGGTTGAGTTTATTAGGTGTAGAAAATTTAACTATTAATTTTATTCACGAAAGATTTTTTTCTGCTATAAAAACTACAAACCTACTAACCTCAAGTCATGTTCCCTTCCCTCCCACCTTTAATTGAGAATGTCACCCCAAAAGAGAAGACAAATCACAAAGTAAATTATTAATTGTATTGCCTTTATATTTGAACGAAACTGTACGTGAAGTTAATCCTACAAATGAGAATCTAAAAGATAAACATAGAAATGGAGCAGGAGGGTCGGTTCTGAAGACAAATGTGGGCCACTTTTCTTAGTTCGCCAAGTTTACACTACGTCGCTACGGTGTATTTGGTTTTAAGATTTGTGTGGAGAGGGAGATTTTCCTTCCGATTTATTAGATGCACTAGTGAAATATTGAATGTTTTTACAAGAATATAGGGTAACTTTGTATACACCAAAAAAACTTAATTCAGATTAAGGTTAAAACTATGTTGTAGTCTATCCGAATGCAAGATTTTAAATTTAGAATCGAATACGAATCGAATATTTTAGTTAAATCGTTTCTAATAAAATACGAATATAGTATTTTATAGTGAAAATTGTTCGAATCGAATAGGGATTGAATATTTTTTAGTGAAAATGGTTTGGATCAATTACAAATAGAATATTTTATATTTAAAAAGGTTCGAATCGAGTTCAAATATAATATTGTATAGTAAAATGTTATTAGATACAAATAGAATACTAGGATAAATTTATACATTCTATTTTAATTGAGTCAAATAGAAAAAAAAAGTCAATAAATGGATTCAAAATAATGATAAGATTTCAAATACTACGAAACACACTAGTTTATATGCTCAAGTCAAATAATGGATTTCTTTGCTAAACTCTTTAAAAAGTTAAATTATTCAAATGTTGGATTCTTTGATTTGAATTTCGAATTAAACTCCATTGAATCCGAACCTGGGATCTCATTCGGATTTGAAATTTAGTATCCGATACTAATTTTTTTCAACTTTTAAGGTTCAGAATTTCGATTCTACTTCGAATCATATCAAGTTTCAGAGTAAGATTCGAAATTTCAAAGCTTCGTGCAGAAAAAAAAGTTGCTTACTCATACATTAAAAAAAACTCTTAATTTTTAGTGCTATACTATTTTTTTTTCACAAATTTGGATTTATATAAATTTTAAACAATTGACACAAATATTTATACTGAAACCCTTAATTTTAAATCTATATTTAATTATTTGTAAATTAGATAGTTTAGTTTTTATAGGCATTTTGTTATTGTGTTTTCACTGCTTATTACTACCCGCCCGGGATAGCCAAATTTAATCACATTAATAGGGAAGGGATGAGAAAGGAAGAATTTTGAGGAAATGTACCCAAATGTATGTGGAAAGAGATTGGTGAACTATTTAGGTAAAGAAAACTTCAGTGCACAGGAATGGACTCCCTGCACAGGTAGACCAAACTAAACGAGATTGACGTTTAGTCCACGTGTTCACCAATGCTGGGTTGGATATAAATAATTTACAAACATGATAAAAATCATCTAAAATACTTACGTCATTTTTTGGATGTAAAATTTTTATAAATCCTAACTATTGCACAAGAAATACTTTTTTAAACTCCCGTGTCAATAAAACAGTCTCGTAACTGTTTATAAAAAGATATTTTCCTAAGGTGGTATCATTGAATAATTTACGTGGTGCACTCGAGACCTAGTTTGTTACATTATTACTCGTGACATCAACAACGAAGTGGAGAGTTTCTTCGGATGGTCGTTGAGAAACTGAAGGAATATCTTTACTTCTGTCAGCGGCTGGGGGTTGCGATTCCATGACCCTTAGGTTATCTCTGACCTCTTTATCGGCCGCATTACGAGAAAAACATGCGCGGGGGAAAAAGCGTGTTAAGAATTCGTTTAATTAAATCAGAACAATTATGTACGTAACCGAACACAGGAGAAATATTATTGTTCAAATATTATAAATTATGAGGACCATGTATAAATAAATATGAAATATATAAGTTTATCTATCTACACATGCTATATTTCCTTTATATATCTACCTATATGCGTTCCACTTAGTATATATATGTATATAAATAAAACGATATTTTACGTAAGTTATTGCATAATATACACAGCCTGTGGAGCATATACATGAACTACAAGAAATAAATGGTACTGTTCACCGCACAAACTTTCTCCCTCTTTTATATTAAAATAGACATTTCCTAAAAACTCGTTAGATTTGTGATAGGAAATAATAGGTATATACATCGTTGTAGAAACACTACACCAAAGATTATAAATCAAATAATATACACTGATTCTTACTGACTTTTAAGAACACTGTTACGTAAAAATTGAGAAAAGAGAAACATATTTGTCCACCAAAGCGCTTAAGAATCAAAAAAGTTTATATATTTGCTTATAGCTAAGAAACTATTGGTTTCATAAAAATAAATTTCAAATAAAATATTTTTATCTTTACTAGTACTACAACTTTAAAGTGATAAGCTATTTCGTATCTCAAATAGTTGTGAAAAAATTATGAAAATTGGAAAATTTCCCTTTTATAAAGTACCCACAAAGTCATTTTCATGAGAAAATAAGAACTTCCATCTTGTTTATAATGAGAAACAGTGTCTGGATAGAAAATTTAATCAAAATCGTTGGAGCTAATTTTGAGAAAATATTTTTTTCCCCTCTCTTTTTGCCCTTCAGTAAACAACCCTTAAATTTAGGATTAGATATCTTAACTCCAAAAACCCCTCGGGGGACCCTATGAAAAACCCAGATACAAAGTTTTAGCCCAATCGGTAAAATAGTTCCGGCTCTAGCCCAACGTACAGACAGAAGGCATTGCAAAAACCTCTCTTTTTGGTTTAAGGGGTTCATAAAACGTCGATATTTATCAAAATCTCGAGTTCAATTTTTTTTTTACGATCCCAATACTTTCTCTTCTAGGTGTCGTGAGAAAGTAAAAACGTATCAAGAGGAAAATATTATTTAGTTTTTATGGGAGGCGGAAATAATAAATATACACAGCAATATAATTTGTTCATTTATCGCAATCCAGGTGATACTTAACCGTACCTGACTACCTCTAGTCACGTGGTTGAATATGTTAGACTCGCATTGCATAAGGTCACCATTGACGGGTATTTTGGGGCTCAAATCCCAAATTGTACTGCACTGGGGGCTGATTTTACAAATGGGGTCTTCTTTTCTCTTTTCTTCTCCTCTTTCCGCACTAATATCTTACAAACCATCCTATTCAGATGTTTTACTTTCGTTTTTGTCATCGAGTCTCACAATCCTATCAGTACTAATTACTCTAACGTGCTAGGTGTGAGGAAGGTTGAATTTAGAGGAAATAAAGCCACATTCACTTGGAAGGGAGAATGGAAAACCACTTAGGAAAAACAGCTCTCATTACGCCCAACCAAGATTCGAACCCCAATGATCTCCACGTCATCTGCAGTTCAGTCTATTGATAGAGTGACGTATCAGACCGTTCGACCACCGAAGCAGGTAAAAAGCGTAACTACAGTCCAACTTTAATAAGAAGAATCTTATATGAGAGCTAGAAAATCTACTATATCTACTTTTGTGTGTTCAGCTGTCACTTTTGATAGCAGATACCATCAATATCCATAAAATAATATTAATAATATAGTAAAATGTTGTTGATGACAAAAAAATATGTTGGTAATTTTTAAAAGACTCTTCCCATAGAAATTGGACTGTAATGTACATTGCCTTCACTGTTGTTAGCATCTCTTGTGTGTTTAATGAAAGGTTTTAGACTTTAACAATTTTATTCACAGTCGCACATTGGAATTATAATATCACTCCCCATTGTGGGTTTTGACTAATATAAATTAGTTTCACAAATTTAAAACTTATATCCCATAATTTACGTTCATAAACTTAATTTGATATAAAATACACCTTCAAATCTGTAAAACGAGATATCTATCTTTTATATCATGATTCAAAATAATTAATTTTTGAACCGTGCAGTTGGGAGCACGATCTAAATGTCATGCTCGTATATTTTGGATTATCTGTTACAGGGTGGTCTGAGTTTGAATCCCAAATGAATTTACTGAGGATATTTTTGTTTTTTCCCCCCCAAATGATTTACCACTCTACTTTCAAGCAAATATGAATACATTTACTCTAAATTATACTTTCCCCATCTTTAGCTCAACGGGGTGATTAATATATATGCGTGCAACGGAATCGTGTACAGAAACGCTAAGGAAAATAAATAATAATAAAAAAACTCAAAGGTGTCAGTCAACAAACGAGCTATACCGACTGAATGGCTGCCGTATGTTTGTGAAGATAGTGCCAACATTTGCGGATTAGAGGGTGTCATGTGGTCAACCCAACGAACCCTCCAGCAGTTAATATCAGTTTTCCAGACCGGAACCACTACTTATCTATTCAAGTAACTCATTATTTGTTCTTACCAGGCTGGGTTTGACCACGTTATAGACCCACTGCTTCACATATACATTTTGAAAGCACCGGGGATTGAACCCGGGACCTCTGGATCTTTTTAACAAAAGGAAAAATAAATAAATGATAATGTTAGCCTCTTTTCAAATGATATATAACCATAGTTAAGTTATACAAAGTTAAAATAAAACTAGAGAAAATTGATTACTAAACACACAAAAAAATTAAGTTTTGGTTTTTGAAATAAATATATGTCATTACAAATAGGTGTAATTAATGACTATGGAGAGTTAAAAAAAATTCTACAACAGGATAAAATAGATTGTACATTTTTTCTTTATTTAAAAAAGTAAATTAAAATTGGTATAAGTTCAAAGAATGTTAATATACAATCTGTGAAATAGTTTATTTATAAACTTTCTCTTCATATGAGTACTTACAGGGCAAACTGAACAAATTAAGTCGTTTGATACGTTTTTATACCAACCAGATTTCATTATCAAATTGTTCACGGTTAAAGGCTGCGAATTTACATGGCACAAGTTGAACTTCTCAATCGACTTTATCTCATTGAAGGATTGAAGAAAAAACTTTTCAAGTCAATACGATCGATACTTTTTCTATATTTTTATTCACACATACGTTGAATAAACTCAAAAATGTTTTTGTTTCGGGCCAAAAACGCTGAATGTATACATTATTTACTCGAGATGAGTTTAATCCACTTGATCTATAATCCTGATCCTCATTTTATTTACGAATCCCGAATCTTGAATCCGAATCCGTATATTATAAAGCATGATAGTCACAAGAGGTAAACTTTTCTTGATTAGAACTTTTTTCTTTCAGTTCAGATTTTAATCACATCAGTCCATTATAAATCTTTTTTCATATATCATAATATAGTTTAAATTCTCATTCAGTTAAGTGGTAAATTAATGTTATGAGTCCTGGTTGTTAGGTTTTCCTATAATTATTCTAGATCAAGCCACCAACGAGCATCATAATACCACTAAAATATCTCATTTGAAAACTTGAATATAAAATTTTTTCTAATTTTTGAATTTCGCATCTTATTAAGGATTCGAGTAATTCAGTAATTTGAAACTTTAAAAGACCCATCCCTAATGTTTATCGATATATATATATATATATATATATATACACTATTTTTTATGCAAAAACTCTTTTTGAGAGCATCGCTTTAAATAAATATCTGATAACTAGAAAGACTGCTGGCTTCTGAAAATCCGCAATTCAGCATCCCAACAACCCGCCTCGGTGGCGTAGTTGGCTAACGCGCTAGTCGTGTTGAGCTCGACTGCTGAGGACGGGGAGATCGAGGTTCGAATCTAGGTCGAGTGAACTGAGGTTTTCCACTCTCCCTCCACACAAATGCGGGCTCTCTTCCTCTAAATTCAACCTTCCCAATTCCTAATCCATTAGTGTAATTGCGTATAACCCGATCGGGTAGTAAGATGCGGTGCTAAATAATTTTAAAAAAGCGTCCCAACAATATTTGTTTCTCGATAGGATTTATATCCTAATTGGTAATAAGTAGAGTCATATGATTTTCGTGACCTACTAAATCTTTAAGTTTAAGCGTTAAGCTTCCAACTCAACAAGCTATCTAAATATACTTCCAGCNGCCGGTAAAAAAAAAAAAAAAAATCACAGCAAAACGTTTTAAACTAGTAGTTCACGAGCGCAAAATTTGATGGATTTTTTTTTCTTTATAAAAACGCGAAATGCGTAACGAAATAATTTTAGCATCTCCGTCATGTTCTTTCTATTTGCACTTTATTAATAGAAGAACAGATTGTCTGTCCCCATCTAGAAATAGACAGAACAAATACAGTTCTAAGAGACTGTGTCAAAAGGTAAAACGCACCGTGTGATAATAATTTATAGTAGTGTGTGCAAAAAGGACACAAAGTATAAATAATTGACCAAACTAATCAAGTTATAAAAGCATTATATAAGCCTAGCACAAATAATAAGCTAGGAAATCCTTGGAAGACTCTGTTTATTTTAAAATCTATTTGTTGTATTTAAAGTGAACTGTGTGAACCGAATGCTATCAGCACGACTTATAAACTAACTTAAATTTAGAATAGATACAACACCAAGCCCCCAGTCGTTTATTCATCGCTGTGAAAGGGAAAACCCACATTTCAACAAATATACATTTTAGTCCAAGCCGGGAATCGAATCCGAGACTATTAGCTCACTAAGGCAGTTACACTACAGCTAAGATATTGGACAAACCTTGGTAATGAAATCTTTTAACAGCCCTAATAGACCCTTCAGTGTTCACGGGGGCTATGGCGTCATTCTAGTAAAAGACTGAATTACCGATGACGGGGATACCAGGGTTTGAATCACGATCGGGTATACTCAGGATATTTAAAAAAATCTGTTTTCACTCTGCTTACACGCAAATGTGAGTACAGTTCATATAAAATAACTATACCTAATCCCTAACACATTAGCGAATTATTACATATGTGTATGACCTGAACGGGTAGTAAGACATGGTGACAAAAAAATCTATAGAATTAGTATTGGGGCAGTATATTTATATTTTTATTAGTTTTTATAAGTTTAATATTTCGGATTTATCCCCTTCTTCCAAAGTAGATTTACAATAAACTCTTGTTCAACCGGATTGTTAACATCTGTTTGGTTTCAAGATTATTCCCACGAACCCGTATTGAGGGAGGTGTAGCTATTTATTTTATTCCTCACAAAGTTTTTACGCGCACTTCAACGCCTCCTGCAATTTTCAGCAGACTATTAAAATAAAGTAAATCGTTTCTACGCGGGCCTCTTTTAAAAATGAGTTTAAATAAAATGTATTTGAAATATATTTAGTTTTTTTTTTGCAGGGTAGTAATAACGTTGATAACGTTGCTTACTTTGAGATTTCGAAACCATTTTGCGAAGTGGGCTGCATCTTAACTTGACGTACCTAAGCAGTCTAGCCACTATCACACTTTGACACCAATGTACGAAATAGAAAGAGAGGGAAGAAAATTAGCAATTAACCTATGACGAGTGTACACAATCACTAAACTATTTGCTCCTTGAAAACATTGACTTGCTTTTTATAACATTACCTTTTTCTTGTTTCCTATTCTAGATAGATACATGTCACCAAGGATTTTTTAAAATTTACTTCCTGGCAGGAAGACTCCTAAAAGCCATTTTCGCGACTAAACCAAATAACTTAAGCTGTTGAGGATTTATAAAAAAGAATTACAAAAAAAACTACTTCAAGATAAAATTAATAGCTTATTGGCAATGTAGGACTATTTTTAGAATTTATTTGATAAATGATGGTTATTGTTTCAACGTTTTATCTTAAAACTCGCTGAATAAAACATACATTCACTAACATGGGAAATCCTATTGCTGTGACGCTACGGGTTGACAACGTATTTTTTTGTTTTTAATTAGATAGTTTTTAAAGTTCTTTATTGTGTCTAAACTTTCGGCAACCCAATCTGGGAGCTTAAATTGTTTTTATAGTAAATACCTCAATCGAATATTTTGAAAAGCGTGATTCCAAAATCAGTATTTAACAAAATGTTATAAGCTTCACTTGGCTCTAGTTCACATAGTTCTAAGCTCACTTAATTCTGGAAGATACCGACTTAGGATTTTTTTTTTTAATGCAACGGCGGTAGTGTAGAAACTTGCCATAAAGTTACCAAAATACATTCTTCACGCCATGTATAGCTTGTTTGAAATTAAATTTATATTTTTAATTAATATTTTCATTTACCTAACTGACAGAGGATATAATAGTTTGTAAGTGTGGTTATTATTATTGTATAAGTTGTTAGTAGTATAAGTAGTTCGTTATAAATTTCAAAAACTCCAGAGAAATGGTACAAACAAAAACTACTAGATCGCTCTAATAAATTATGCCGAGACTTCAAAGAAGTACACATTACAGCTACTAGAGCGCGCTAATCAAGTCTTCTGTAATTTGTTGCAACAGTAGGTAGGTACAAACCAGAGCTACTAGATAGTAGCACTCTGGATATTAAAGTACTGATTAGATAATACATATTTTTAATCAGCGTTCTCAAGTAGTAGCAGCAGTAAAATATTCTTATGATATTATTCCATCGCCATGGAGTCAGGAAAGCCCTATTTATATGATCGAAACTATAAGTTTGAATTTATTGGCAAGACTACGCAATTTACCATTGTGTTATAGAATGAATTAAACAATTTGAAGCTGGTGCTAAATTTAAAACCTTTATCTTTTTAGAATTCATAACACTTATTTTTGGGGTATTTATCAGCAACATATTCATTTAAATAATATAATTGTCTTTTTAATTTATTAGCACTATTGGTAAACTTTTGTGTGTGTGTGTTGAAGGTCCGCTCTTACCCTAGGAGTCGAATCGATTCGCCTAGGTTTGAAACGGGTCCTTTAATATCGTCAGACTGGTGCATCATTTGCAAGTTGTAAAGTGAGGAGCTCCTTACCCGGTCGGGTCCTCCCCAATAGGACCCTTCTCGCACCGGGCCTTGTCCCCACCACCGTCAAACTAAACCAAATGAGCGTGACGTTGGACCAAATGCCAACAGGTGAAGAGTTTAGGATAGTAAGCAGTTTTAAATTAAATCATTATTCAATGTTTTATGTATCTTTAAATAGCTCCGAAGCTATACGTCGTGTTAATAGTTTTCAACAGGAATGTTTATTGAAGGTATTTGCATCTGCTCTAGTTCATAGCTTCGGTAATAACCTCTTTTCCTTTTCTCATCCACCAATGTGGAGCGTTGATATTTTTTTATGAGAGCTTGGGTTTGATATAGTAGGATTCTGGTATGCAGGACTGTATATCATTTTATTTTTATTTGGTTACATTACATACATATAATATAGTATTATATTATCCGAAGAGCGTTAGCCCACTGGCGGATTATGCATTTTACACATTTTTTATGAATAATTTAAATAACAATTTAAGGTGCTTAAATTTTTACATGACTTAAAAAGTTACTAAAACCGTTTTCATTCAATCATGCATACGTCAAGTTATGTTATCATAAGTTTTCACTTTTTATATATATATATATATATATATATATATAT